>OMLF01004163.1:2541-12882 GCA_900302615.1 Holocentrus rufus | reverse complement strand
CTGGCTCCGTGATTGGCTGCAAACAGGACACTGTGGAGGCTGTGGTGGAGAGGAGGACACTGAACAAACTGTTATCCATCATGGACAACCCTGACCACCCTCTCCACCACACACTGGACAGACAGCGGAGCTCCTTCTCCAACAGACTGTTACAGCTCCGCTGTCGAAGGGACAGATACAGGAAATCATTCCTGCCACAAGCCATCGCACTGTACAACAGTTCACACCTGTCTGACAGAGACTCACAGCTCTCTGCTGTGTAGTTATAACACTGGTCCTCCACGACTCAGCACCTTAACTGTTTATTTATTATTTATATTATTTACATCTTAGTTAACTTACACTCTGTTTTTTTGAACTTACATTCTGTTTTTCTCATACCATATGTATATTTCACATTTACCATCTCATTTTTACCATCTGTACATTCCATATTGTTAGATGTTTATATTGTACATTCCATATTTTTAGATGTTATATTGGTACATTCCATATTGTTAGATGTTTATATTTTCTACTGTATATAATCTTTATTGTATATATCTGTGCATTTTTCCTTTTAATTTTATTCTTTTTTAATTTTATTTTTATGTCTACATTTCTGCTGTAACACAAGAATTTCCCAGCTTGGGATCAATAAAGTACATCTATCTATCTATCTATCTAAAGCTAAATATTTAACCATGTCATTACTATTTCAGCCAATGTAGGTTATTTACACTGCTAGTGGCACAATTTCACTGTGTTTAAGGGTGGCTGTGACTGGAAATGGGGTAGTCATTAGGACTCTGTGGTCTACTCAGTAATAGAAAGAAATAGAAAATATATCTCAACAATAAAATACCACTCCCAGTCTTTTCTCAAAATGTTGATGGTAGACTTAAATGTTAAGATAATCTTAAGATAATCGTTCTCTTTTGTTTTCCAGGAGAAGGACAAGGAGAGGAGAGGAGAGAAGGAGCGGGAGAGTAAAGAGAGAGAAAAGAAGATGGGAAATGGTCATCTCTTTACTCCAGTTGGCCCTTTCTCTTCCACCACCTGTCAACAGTGTGCCAAACCTCTCAATACCAAGGAAGCTTTCCTCTGTAACAGTAAGGCAGATGTACTCCTCCTCTTTTATTTTTTTCTCTCAGTCTTTATCCTGCTCTCAGACGTCCTGTCCAATGAAGGAGCCAGAGGTGGGGTTTCAGAAGTGTGGGCGACCTGACTTTTCAGTGCAACTTCAGCTGTCAGAACTGTTGGATTGACCTCAGATCAGGTCTGATTGATTTGCTCAAACAAAATATTCTGCAAATTTGTAATTCCTTTTCACTGGAGTAGCTGCCACTGTGGTTCTTGGACATCTTTGGCTCCCCAGTGCACTGACTTGAATCCTCTTGAATTTGTTTTCTGAGCCTACATGGAGGAAAACTGAAATTCTGTGAAAACAGCTGCAAATTACTGACACCTGCACAGCTGTAACCTTGCACAGCCATCTGTCCTTGCAAGTTCATTTTTGTTTGATTTGACTTTGCTTCAACCAAATAGGCAAATAGGTACCGGAACACAGGCAGTCAAAAACCGAGAGGTCCCGGATCCTGTTCTGGCAGGATCCAGCCCACATTAAGCCCTGGTTTAAACCTAAACAAACGTGAACGGTGAAGTACACAATGAATCCTTCTGGATTCACTGTGTACTTCACTAGCAAGGATACAATCTAGAGCACAAATTACGTTGGTAAGAAATATAACAAAATATAACAGTATAACTGAGCAGGTGTAGCTGTCTATACTTCTTTTTACAAACCAATACAAACTGAGAGCGGTACAAGTGAATTTTACTGACACAAGTCAGAAAACTTTTTGTTGCACTTAGTTCACTGGATACACAGCTGGTGTATACATTGCACTTTGTAGACAGTACACAACAGTATTGTTTCCAAACAGTGTATCACTTTGCTTATACTGTATAACTGCGGCAAGCTTGTATTTGTATCATTTGATGCCATAGAGTAGATTTAAATGGGAAAAATCTATTTAGTGATTTATCAGTTTATATATTTATAAATTTTATTACTTCTGTTATATGTTAATAGGTCTTGTTAGTTGTAATGTTTAAAAGTTATTCTGCCAGATATTGTCATTTATTGTTGTTGTTATTATTATTATTATTAGTAGTAGTAGTAGTTGTAGTAGTAGTATTGTTATTATTATTGTTATTATTACTACTACATTGCTAAATAAATATGAGAAATATGAAAGAGGCAACTTTCATTTGAGGCAACTACTTTTGTAGAATCTGGCAAAGCGTGTGTGTGTGTTCGGGATGGGACGGTTCACAAAATCCACGGTTCGTTTCTTATCACGGTTTTGTGGTCACGGTTGTCGGTTCAGTTCAGTGTACATTGTTGTTGTTTTTAACATCCCAGAATACGATATATCCCAATAATCCACCGTTAACAGTTTTTTAAAAATCAGTTATGTCATGTATTGTCATGTAAAACTTGAAAGAATGAGGCAGTTTGACATTTGATACATCATTAAAGCTGGGTGAGACATTGCTAGTTTAGTTTAGTTTAGTTTATTTCACACATCATAACATGAAATTACAGTACTTGTTGCATGCAGTTACTACCTTATTTGGATGCGTGAAAGAGTCACCCCAGGGAAGCTGTTTAAAGCTTATGATAGGGAGCCCGGGTGCACACACATAACAGATAGAATATTGGCCAGATATTCTTATTATACAAACAAGCGTATAGTACACACACAATAGACAGTCCCAGTATCAAGGATACAGCAGATCAGCAAATACTGACAAATATATACATTAGTTGGGAGAAGCAGATGGTACAAATGCAAGTGGTATTCATATATGAGATTCTTACTACAATAAGTGAATTAAACATACTTTGATAGGAGTTGCATTTTTTATTTTTTCTTGGTGGAGGTGGAGATAGGTTGTGACAGTTTTAATTCCTTATCAAGCTCATTCCATATCTGTGGTCCGGTACATTTTAACCTTTGTTTTTTTCGGTGATTTGGTTTTTGTTCCTCGTAGTATATGTGCGCGTAGGATGGAAGATTGGAATGAGGTCACATAGTTTATGGACAATTTGGTACATGACACAAGCGTTCTGGAGGTAATTGTATTCAGCAAGATTGTAGTGGTGAAAGAGTATTCTTGTGGGAGAATTGAACTCAGACCATGATAAGGCACGTATGATTTTTTTTGTAGTATTTCTAGCTTTTGTAAGTAAGTTGGAAATGTGTTACACCATATAATATTGCAGCATACTAAATGAGGCTCGAACAAGGTTTTGTATAAGGTGAGAAGTGCAGATAGTGGTAGAAAATGTCTCAAATTAAAAAACAGAGCTGCGTATTTAGACAATTTATTCGTGAGATCTTCAATGTGACATTTGAAATTAAGGAATTCATCGATGAGGATCCCCAGGAATTTTGTAGAGCCGACTCTTACAATATTCTGTCCATTTATTTTTGGGCAGATTTGCTTTATGTCCGTTTTTTATTGTAACGGAACACAATATAATGTTTTACTGATGTTGAGGGAAAGTTTATTGCACCTAAACCAGATGTCTATTTTAATTAATTCACTATTTATTTGTTCAAGCATAATTGGGTTTTTATGGGAGAAAAATAGGTTCGTATCATCTGCAAATAATACTTTATGTAGTACAAGGAGGAGTTAACAAAATCATTGTATGTGTAAATGTATACAAAATGAAGAGAAGCGGTCCTAAAATGGAACCTTGGGGAACCCCATGATTTGTGGATTGATATGATGAGTTATGGTTATTTACATAAACATATTGTTGTCTTCCAAACAGATAACTACGAAACCAGTCTAATGCTAGGCCTCTAATACCATAGTGTTCTAATTTGTTGATTAGTATGTCAATCTTGATGGTATCAAATGCTTTAGATAGGTCCAAAAAGATGCCAATACCGTAGTCGCCTTTGTCAAGTCCAGTACTGCCATATATGTAGTGTTTTTCTTCCTGAATCCATATTGGGATGGGACTATGACATTTAGCTTATCTAGATAGCTGTTGAGTCTGTTGTATACTACTCTTTCCAGAACCTTGGAGAGAGTCGGCAAGATGGAAATTGGACGGTAGTTGCTCAGGTCGTTCTTATCACCAGATTTAAAAACTGGTGTGACTCATGCGATTTTCGCCGTTTGCGGCACTACTCCAGAAAGTAGGGACAAATTTATGCAGTAGGTAAGAGGTGCAGTAATTACATTGGTAATGCATTTCAGAATTTTACTCGAGATTTTATCAGTTCCAGCAGAATTCGAACTGTTCATATTCATAATAATTTTATAGACTTCATCACAATTCGTTGGATTCAGGAAGAAAGAGCTTGGGTAGTTTCCTGATCGGTAATCTTTAAAAGAGGCACCATAAGGTTGACTGATCTTACTAGATAGGTTTTCTCCAATGGAGACAAAATAATCATTAAATTTATTGGCAAGACTGGCGTTGCTAGTGATATTGTTTATGGTATTATCATTGTCTGGGACCACAGGGTTTCTTTGGCCCCTGTTCAAGACCTTGTTAAGTACTCTCCAAGATTTCTTATGATGCCTTTAAATGTTCTGTATAAAAATTACTCTTATTTTTTCTAATAATATGTATAAGGTTATTTCTATAATTAATATATTCACTTTTATTACTGATATTTGGGTCTTTTAAGTAACGTTTATATAATTTATTTTTGTGCTTGATAGATTTTAATATGCCCTTAGTGAGCCATGGATTATGAGTAATTTTACTGCATATGGTAGTCTTCTCAGGAATAGTCCTTTGAATTTAGTCTGTTATTTCTTTGGTTAGAGTGTCAAATGCAGTATCAGCATCACTACAATTGTAGATTCTATACCATGCCTTAGCCTGCAAGTCCTCATTCAGATGTCGTATAGTTTCTTCATTAAGTATTTTTGTTTTTATTTTATGACGTGTGGGTGAAGACTTACCAGGAAGGTGAAGAAATAATACAATGGGGTAATGATCAGAAATCTCAGAGAGCACAACTCCAGATACCAGTGTAGAATTGTGAATATTTGTGATGATATTATCGATAATCGACTTAGTAGATTGAGTGACTCTGGCATAAGTATTAATTGTAGGGAAGAAGCAGGAAGAGTGAAGTGTATTCATAAAATCTTTCTTAGCTGTGTCGTCTCTGGAAAGGTCAATGGTGAAGTCTCCGAGGAGGATACAATTTTTATTTGTATTGTTTATAGAGAATAAGACTTCCTCCAGTTTGGTTCTAAAGCCATCAAGATCAGCGTCTGGGGGGTGATAGATTACACCTACAGTAAGATTTTTCCCATTTTTAATGTTTATCTCAGCAAAAAGAGAGTCAGTGTAGTTGTCCGCTTTGACAATATCATCACAAATACTCACACTGTATGTTGAGGAAATATATAGGCAAACGCCACCACCAGATCTGCCACATCTGATCTTGGCAAATAACTTGTAACCATCAAGGTTTAAGATGCCTGTGTATGACCTATCATTCAACCAGGTTTTGCTACAACCACTTACATCAATATTGGTGCCTGTGCTGGTAATGAGAGAAACTAGATCATCATGATGCTTATTCAAGCTCCTAATATTTAAATGCAAAAAAAAAAATTTCATTTGTTAAGCGTGTTAGTTGCTCAGGAATATACTTATTGCAGCTTATATTCCTATAATAGTCGATACATTGTGTCACATCATCTCCTTCATCGACTAATTCAGCGAATACCATATGTACAGTCGTTGGTGTAGTTTACTGGGATCACAGAACAAAGATACATATTTGAGACAGACACAGACATATACATACATTCACCCATTCATGTTACAAAGCTCAAGGGGTTTTGCACAAGTGCCGTTTACCCCTTACACATCTGAAGCATCAGTCTTTGTCACCCCTGACCGTTTCCTCCATCTGAAACACTCCAGCAACTTTTTCAATGGTTAAGACTCATCAGATAAACTACAGCACAACTGAGAGGCACCACTGTAGGCACTGCAACTCTTTGAAGTGTATTTTGGTTTTAGCCTGCTGTTGTGTTTTCTGATCACTACTCATTGTTTCATCTGTCCCGCATATGTAATAACAAGCAGTGTCTGATGCACTGATTGATGCTGTTGCAGGACTTCAACTTATAGCTTCGTCACAAGAGAGGAACTAATGGGCGATTCCTGCGAAACGGTGGATTTTACATGTTTTTCAAAATTGAACTTCAGTTTTCAATTTTTTTCATGATTGTATCTGACAATATGCATGTTTAACTATTCAAAATATGTAATGGTCAAGCTCAGGCACGTTTATTTTGATTTTAACAAGGCTCCAAAATGGTGCATGACCAACAATTTTTCAGTCCTGTTACCAATATTCTTTTTTACTATAAATGTATCAAATAAAAGTAATTAAAAGAAATATATATTTGTTTTCCCTCAAGGAACTGAGTATGTATATGAAATAATTTGATGCATATCCAAAACGTATACCTTTGGGTAAAAAGTCCAGAAGCATGCAGGTAAAATGTGTTTTTTTCAAAATACAAAGCCATTTTTTCAATTTTTAATGTTATCCTAATCACAATTTGATCAGAAATTGCTTATGTGATCCATCAAACAAGTTTTAAAATGATGGACAAAGACAAATTAGAAGAAACATTTTTAATCTTCATTTTTTTCAATTAAAACAAGTGAATAATAGGAATGAACACTGGGTAACAGGAATGAAAATTGAGTAACAGGATTGAGTCTGTCAATGCGAAAAACTGGGTGTCTCAGAATGTCCCTCAATCAAAGGTAAGTAAAAAAAGAAGTTGCAAATACCTGTTAAGAAGGGCACAATGGCTGAGTATTACAGAACAGAGTGTAGAACAGTAACTGAAAAGGTATCAGAAGTGTCAGAAGTTGACCAAAAATGTAACTTAAAAATGTCCTCTTTCTTCAATCGTGTGTATGTTTGTCTGTGTGTGTGTGTGTGTGTGTGCGCGCGCACGCGCATGTGTGTGCGTGTTTAGAGAAAAAATTAAAAGGGATGAAGAATGGATGAGAACTGTAACTAGTCATGTCTGAACAGGTGTGTGTGTGTGTGTGTGTGTGTGTGTGTGTGTGTAAGAGGTAGGGCAGCATATCCTCCCGGTCTGGCCAGTAGAATCTGTTGGCTCCTATGGGCTTCATACATGTAACCTGGACATGTGTGCTAGAGGTGTCTAATATGATCCCAGGGTAGAGGTGACCCTCATACTTGAGCACACACCATTTTCCCACTATCTCCTGACTTTGCCATTGAAGTGCCTGTGGAAGGTGTGTCATGGTTATGGCAGCCTCCTGATGCGCCTTCTGAGGATATTCTGCAGTTGTCGACGCCTTCTTAGGGTGTTCTGCAGCTGTCGATGCCTTCTTAGGGTGTTCTGCAGCTGTCGACCCCTTCTTAGGGTGTTGTGCAGCTGTCGACTCCTTCTTGGAGTGTTCTGCGGCTGTCGACTTCTTCTTCTTGGGGTGTTCTGCAGCTGTCGACACCTTCTTCTTAGGGTGTTCTGCAGCTGTCGATGCCTTCTTGGGGTGTTCTGCGGCTGTCGACCCCTTCTTAGGGTGTTGTGCAGCTGTCGACTCCCTCTTGGAGTGTTCTGCGGCTGTCGACTTCTTCTTCTTGGGGTGTTCTGCAGCTGTCGACGCCTTCTTCTTAGGGTGTTCTGCAGCTGTGGATGCCTTCTTAGGATGTTCTGCAGCTGTGGACGCACTCTTAGGTGCCTGATGGTGTTCTGCAGCTGTGGACGCCCTCTTAGGTGCCTGATGGTGTTCTGCAGCTGTGGACACCCTCTTAGGTCCCTGATGGTATTCTGTAGCTGTGGATGTCTTCTGAAGGAATGTGAAATGTTTGGGATTCAAGCACTCACACCTCAAGTTCTGTTTAGTTGTGCACAAGCAGCTGACATCCCTGTATGTCAGCTCTCTAGGGCCTAGTGTCACTGCCTGGTGCATTTTCATTATCCCTGGAACAGCTGGAAGATCCTTGTGCATCGATGACACAGCACTGTCAACTGCTTTCTCTTCTACAAAGAACAGCTTGATCGTGGTATTGGTCCGGCTCAACACTGTGAACAGTTCAAAGGCATCAGGGATATCCGTACCCTTACTGACAAGACTGTCGGCTGTTCTCTTCAGGGCCCCTCCCACTCCATCAGGGGCCCCCTTCCCGTGAGACGCTTCGAAAAAATTCCAGGTCCCTGCAGAGAAGCCTCTTTTGAAGAGCTCAGTAGACAACAGAAAGAAATTCCCTCGCCATGGGCCGTCACTGTAGAAATGGATAGTGGAGATGTGTGGAAAAGCACTTTGTATGTAGTCAAGTACATGTCAAGTACATGTGTGGTTGCTGACACGTACAGAACACCTGTGTGCAAGGTGGCTTGCTGGTGGGAGGCGCCAAAGTGGACTGCTTGGATCTCAGTGTGGAACTTGCACAAGTAGTTTTCTGAAAAATCTACATGTATCACACATTCATTTGGCTGCAGGCCTTCTTTCTGTGCTTTGTAGTGAGTGAACTGATTTTTTATGTTGTAGGTATGCCTCTTATATTTCTTGAGCATATCACTGAGGTCTTGCAGTAGTTTTACTTGAGTGGTCTGATACTCTTTTTTCATCGTGACTTTCGAGGTCTTGCCATCAGGATCATTTTTATGTTCTTTTTCCACGGTGGCCCACTGGACATATGTTACATCTTCGTTCTCACTGTACTGATTAGTGACTGGACAGGAGAGGTCCCGGCACGCTGTACACTCACCATACATGCATTTCATGCTGTCTGTGTCACATGTTATCGATTTAAGAAGATCATTGGGATTAGAGGTGTGGATTACCTTCAGATGGTGCAGTTTCTGTGTGATGAATCTGGTATTTTCATGCAACTTGCACATGCACGTTTCCCGGTCACTCAGAGTTGGGTGTACCACCCAAAAGGGGCGCAGTGAGCAGAACAGGGAGTATGAGATGAATCCATCATGTTCAGCCAGAAATTTGGCATGCAGATTTAGCATTGTGTCCAGGAGGAATCTCTTTTGTTTTTTCATTTTCCTTTGGGTTAGTGTCTGTCTTTTCCCAGTTGTCATGCGACTGACGTCATCTCTGGTGAAAAAGTCTTGGACCTTGTCTACGAAGACTTGTGCAGTTCTGGTGCTTTTCTTCCTCTGCTAGTTGTAGGTTTGTTTGTCCGTCCTTGTATTCAGTTGCCATTGTTTGTATGAAAACCCGAAAGAGCTTTGGGTGACACGTTGCAGTCTATACTTTTTGACAATCTTTCCTGTGGCTACCTTGGCGATCACTTGCTTTTCTTTGTCTCCTTTTGCACTTCTTTAAGTGTTTTGCATGTCCTTCACCAAGGCTGCATGGAACAGAAGGGTCTTCCGGATTTCAGAGCGGGGTTGTCTCATTTGTTTGTTGACCTTGGATCGAGGAGATGGGGTTGTTGGGGATGGAGTTGTGCTCTCTTTCATACGCAGATATCTTTTTTTATACTTGTCTTTTTTAAGTGTTTCACTCTCAAGCTGCATTTGGAGTGCTTTGATCTCATTCTTGAGCTTTTTTAAGTTCCTCCTTCGACTCCTAAGCCCCGCGTTGTATTGCCTAAACAAACAAATAACAAAAGCACATCAAACCTCAGTTGAGCATTCTTAATTCTAAGAATTGTTTTCATGTTTTTTCATCTACAGAGACGGATACCCTCATAATAGTATTTAAACTAACATAAAGGGTTTACTCGAAATTGTACCTACTGGCCATCACTCATTTTCTACACTACTACCTCTTTGTGATTCTGACCTTGAAGTGCTTGGCTCTGGGTCATTAGCTGGCTCTGGAATGGCTCTGTCTGGAGAACCTTCTGGACTATCTGGAGGTGTAGTGAGATTCTGTAATGTTTCTTCCCTGGACTTCATCCTGTGGTAAGTCTCCCCCCATTCTTTCCGACTTTTCTTCTGGTCTCTCCTGCCTAAATCATTCATAAGTTTCTTCCTGCCTGAAGCTAAGTCATCCTTGTATTTCTGCTGCTCCTTTTTTAAGTATTGCGCTCTCCTTTCTGGATCAGCATCGCGCTTAGCACGATATCTCCGCTGCTTCTCTGCAGCACTTAAACGACTGGGTCCCTGAAAGTAACATGTTCATATTATTAAGCCAATTAGAATGCAGTATCCCAACATGAAGGAAGTAGCTTTCCTATGGACCGCCTGCAGTTCCACCAGATACCACTGGGGGAGGGGGGGCACACTACCCTTGGCCCCCAAGCCCCCCTCCCCCTCCCTCCACTTCACCCCACCTCTCTCTCCCTCACC
>OMLF01004146.1:2953-16744 GCA_900302615.1 Holocentrus rufus | reverse complement strand
GTACGCCTCGCTGCCTGTTCTCAGAGGCCTGATAGCACACTTCTTGTTGACCACCCACTCATGCCCAGATAATTCACACCATGTAATGCAAACAAGTCAGACACAATGTTATTCTTTATCATTAGTCTACTTTCATTTTTATTCCAGCTGAGCGCGAGAGGCAACGCAGATGCAAACAGACAGGCCAAGAAAGAAAAGAGAAAGACTGACGACATGACTTGAGCGAACAAACAGGTGAACAAATAAATGGACGAGCGAATGAAGGAATGAATGAATGAATGAACACAATGAACACATGAATAAATTAACAAATGAAATGGTTAATCAATCAAACAAATAAATTTAAAAAAATCAATAAAATCAATAAACTACAATAAATAAGTAATATAAAAAAGTGAATTTTACACATGCATTAAGCATAAATATCTATATATATCTACATACATACATGCATACATATATATATACAGTGTGTGTGTGTATGTGTATATTTATATTTGTTTATGTGTATATTTTTTTTCTAGTGAAGTTCAAAAACACTAAAAAGCTATAGATAGATAGATAGATAGATAGACCTACACATCATTGACAATAATCAATTTAGACACAATCCCACATGTGCAAGAATTTATTTTTTCTCATAAACCCAAAACCCTGCTGTCAAGATGTTCAAGCCCATTAAAACACAGCGTGAAACGGATCACTACAAGTAAAATGATGCGTACCCACTACACCCCGTACACGAGCAGACAGAGGCCACATCAAACAAGGCTACGACTTGGCAGACGGCAGATTTGTTCTTACCATGAAACAAAAGATTAGCAATAACAACAACAACAACAACAAAAATACATGTCAAAGTCTTTGAGCGAGCGGCGCGTGTACTCCACACACCCTCTTAAACTTCAGTCGTGTCCTTGTCATCTGCCGTTGTCAAAGGCAATTATTCAAAAAAAAAAGAAGTTCAATTTGAGGAGAAGGACACACTAATAATGGTTGTGAGGGACAAGGCCCGCTCTAGCCATTATGGAATATTTAGCAATACCATTACACACCCTCTGACAAAGATATTCAGGCTGGATAATGGAGCTATGAAGAGCTGTAGCACAATGCATAATTGCTCCTTCTGAAACATTGATGAATTAAATTAGGGGGTGGGTGGGATCAAATTCATAAATCAAATTACAGTACCTTTGGTTGTGCATGCTTAAACGGTCGAGGACTCTTTAGAAACTGGCTTTTAAATTGCAGGGGGGGCTAAAGTAAATGAAGTAGGCATAATTATGTGTATCTTCTCACTCCAGCATTGTCTCCGATGAATTTTTTACAAAGGCGACCATTAGCTACAAACTAATGCCAGTTAAGCCTCAGCAAAACTGAATTATTAAATCTGTCAGCCAATATCCCATTACACCCTACTTATGAATAGTTGATTTTATTTTGTATAATTGACAAGGCTTATCGTACAGTGAGGGCTTGGGTTTTGAGATGCCGCGATATGTCTAATCCAGCGGTACAAAAGGCAGGCTCACATCGGGTTCATTTAATGCGGTCGGTTGGCCGTCCTCACAGGCTGGATCTCATGACCTGTCATAACCACCTTATATATACAGTGATGTAATTTTAGACGGCAAGAGAGGCTATATGCCTTACAGTGCCCCGCCGCAGAGCCTGACATGTTGCTGCGCAGGTAGACAAAGGCGCTGTGAAGCATTTCATTACCATCTTCAACTTGACATAAGAGTAGAGGTGTGTGTGGCATCCAGCACAAAGAAGAGCCAAGGACACTGAAGACACCAAGGGGAGCTCGAGCGATATAAAATATTTTCGACAAGCAAACTTAATTTTGGCAGACTATAAAAGAAAGATTTAACAGGAAAAAAAAACATTTTAAGTAAATAGTAAAACATGCCGCTGATTTTTCTTTCTCTCTAAACACTTTTCCTCCTAATATGCAAGTCCTCCTCCTCCTACACACACACACATACACACACACTTAAGACATTAAGTCCTCAACCTGGACTGGGCTTGTGAGCGATATTGGCATGTACACGAGATTGATGAAAATTACTTCCAGAGCATTTATTTCTCCTAATACCACTGAAAGAAGAGTGTGCACTCAGGAGATATTTGATCTGAATTAGGGAAACTGATGAAGCAATTGATTAATTGGAATTTAAGCCATCAGTCACCGGAGCCATCAGCAGCATCATTTACATTCCAAACAATCAGCTGATGGCCCAATAGGACACTGCGTATTAATACGCAGGAGTCAATGTGATACCGCCGCGTCGCCACCAACCCTTATTGACGAGCACAATGACACTTTTAATCCCCGCTTGATCAAATTGCATATATTTTGGGATTTACACACCAATTCAATATATCTTATGAATTTTTAATCTGGTAGGAGGGGCAGGAGGGGGGTTAAGCAATTGCGATTTATCTCTTCCCTTCTTTGTGCCGCTGAAGACAGGTCGAAAAGACACCATCCATTCAAACAACTGCTGTCTTCTGTCTTCTATTTTGCGTCATTTGTTTGTTCTATAAATGCATGCAAGAGTTGTGGATTTCTCTCATCACTGTCACCTCTCAGACTGAAAGCATAACATACTGAAATATGGAATTCAAGGTTGCAATTTGGAATAAAATCCTGCATGATATTATTCTGTTCTATTCTGAAACTTGAACATACCGTTCACAGGTTGACTTGAATACGCCAGTCATAATATCAAACTACAGAGTGGCATCCATGCTGTTTAAAGATTCTTTTCGGGCTGTAGTGTTTGAAACAAAGTGCTTGGCAAGAACAGGATATTTTACTTTGTTTACAGCTGTAAACTGTATGCTGAACTTACATCCAGGCAACCCCTGTATTGTGGTGGCACTGACTTATGATGTAGAAATAAGAGAACTTTCCCTCACAAGCTTCACAAACCTCACACGAGCTTTCCCTTGTTGGACAGTGACTGGCAAGAGGAGGCCAAGTTGAATGGCGGTCCAACCTTTTCACAATATGATGTGATGTCATGGTAAAAGGCCATTTAAAGCCTGACTCTCCTCACTCGGAGGGACCCTGCCACAAACTATCAGACAATTGAAACAACAAAGCCCAGCAACAGGAAATGCTCTGCATAAAAATAGAGATTCTATGATGCAGAAAGGGGAAAAAAATAAATAAATAAAAACCACCAAATATGGCAACATTTACTATGACTCAGGCGACCAGCCAAGATAGTCTGACTCATAAAAGGACGTGCTTAACCTTTAGCTCAGTTTCTGTGGAGCAGGAATATGTATTTTCTCATGCCCTGGCACAAATTCACAGGAATTACACGCCGGGCTATATGATTCACAGAAGGCACTGACTCCTCTTTCAAAGTGCCCATTACAGAGGCCTATCATTGCGACATCAAGCCCTCCTTCCCATCGACAGCGCTGACGTTTCCCCACTAGGCCTGAGCCCCCTACTGACAGCACCGCCAGTCCTGCTCCCTCCCTCTCTGCCTCCCCCTCTCTCTCTCTCTCTCTTTGCTGCTCTCACAATGTTAGATTTTGCTGAAGAAGTTAGTCATTAGTTGAAACAGCAGAGTGTTGTAATGAAATCTGCCGGCCACATCAATAGTGTTTACTGTTGCCAGTTTGCTTTGCTCCATGCTTTTTTAATTTATTTGTTTGGTGCGCAGCAGCACAGCATCACTGTAATGAAGTTTGCCCTTGTTGACGTGTGAGGGCGAGCGACTCAACCCCATGTAATATTGCCCTGCACATGGATCACATATCTGTGACATTTAATAAGCTACTTATCATGTACCCCCTGGGTTAATCATTTATCAACACCTCATCAGATCACACTGATGGATTATTCTCAATAAAAGCACCTTCCTGTGGCTGGTTAGCAGCTGGCTGACTAGGAGAAGTGCTCCACTCCGACTGGGGTTCTTTTCCCAAGTTAAAGCCCTAATTAAGTAGCCAGGGCGCTAAGTTACGGAGAAACAGCCGGCGGGAACCACATTCGACAGGCTGCGTTGCTGCAGTGGCGGCAGCAGCAGGCCCACTCGCTGCGATCGTTTCCTCAGACGGGGTGTCAAAACACCCCCGGTCTGCCTCCCGTCAAGTCCCCTGCACAGAAATGGGAGGTGAGCTTCTGAAAGGAAAGATTAAAGTTCTGTGGAAGTGCTGCTGGCAGCTGCACATGCCCTAAAGATAAACTTTATCCGGCCGCATGTGCAAAACTTCGCTGGAGTCATTTGTCATCTTCTAAAGTAATACATTTCCGAGTGGCTTGGTTTTTAGACAAGAACATGAGACTGGCCGACTCAGTGTGGTCCACCACTGGTCTGCTATTTTGCGGCAGTGGGGAAACTCTGAGCCCTGCAAGAGAACACGGCAAATCAGCGGTTTGCTGTGTTACAAATGTCCAGTCAAGGCTGAATGAGGTGCATTTGCACCTAAATTGTATTATATTCTCTGTTGTCATGAAAACTGTGGCTGCCATTATCTGTATTTGTGTGTGAATGTACTGTGTGCTTTGTAAGAGTTTTGATAAATCTAAAGGAGCAGTCGTGAAATTTCTATTCCCTATCCAGTTAACTGCCACCCTCTACACACACACACACACACACTCACACAAACGCACACATGCACACACGCCCACACACGCCCTACCAATCCAAGCCCTTCTGCCAGCTAGCCATCTGGTCAGAACATGATCATCATATGCAATCTGCCCACCCAGGCTGGCACTGATTCACCAGACCAACACTCCAATTACCCTCATCATGCCAACAGTACAGCACAAAACCAAACAGCACACGCCACAATGGGACCCACCTGTGCAAGGATGGAGTGATTGCCAAAAAGGGGTCTAAAGAGAGGTCAATATGTCATAGAAATTGAAATATCAAGCTCTGCAATTAAATCCATTGATAAACATAGTAGAAGACTGTATGGTATGGTGGAAAACTCAGATTGTACGGTGTAATGTTGAAGTCGTCTCACTCCAGATCATCCCCGTACATCATCACGATGGATCAGGGCTAGGGCACGACCTCGGCCTGATCAATAAGCAAACATGGTCACTGCCCACTCACTAAGATTTATTGTACTTAAAGACAGAGGAGTGGGGCTGCGAGGCAAAAATAGATTGCTGATGCAAACAATGGAAAAAGATCACTTTAAATCTGCAGGAGTGTATCGGTATCGTAGAAGAACAGACAATCTACCAGCTAAAATTTGGTGTGAAATTAAGGGCAGTAGTCATTTCTACCTTATTCAAGCGAACGTGCATTTTGCCTTATCGGTGAAGCCTGACCACATGACTCCTCTGGCCCCTATCAGATGATAAGCCCACTGGCTCAACATTGATCCATCTCTCAGCCCATCTCCCTTTTCTTAATTTTAATTTTCCCACTCCCTAACCCATGTTAATTCATCCCCTCTGCTGTATGATCCATGGACCAGAGGCCCCCGGCAGCACCGAGTGCCAGGAGGGGTCACTGTCAATTATATCCATTTAATACCCACTTATGTCTGCAACGACGTCTTCCTGCTGGGGTCATAGAGATTTCGCCCTGCACTTTATCCAATAATCTCACAGAATATAGGCTTGGATATTCCAAAAGATCAATGTCATTAACAAGGAGACACAGAACGCATTTGATTATGGATGTAATTAGTACAGGCTTGAGGGGCCTTGCTCCTATGCACAAAGAGGCAAAATCCATTTAGTATCAAAATTGCCTTCAAAATGGACACCACTTTGAGATCATTTTTGCAACTGATGACCACCATAACACAATTAGCATCAGTAATGACAGGGAATTAGGTCTCATATGCATAATATTGATGTCTAACTTTGACAGATAGAGATGAGCATTAACCGTGGCTGCAAGTAAGTCTAGTTGAAATAGTTCAGTTCGTCATTTGCAGCCAGAGATGTTTGTTTGGGCGATGAGGATTCACCCTTTCTTCTTCTGTAACAGTTTACCTGTGGAAAGAAGGCAATCCTATTGGGTGAGTGTGTCTCAGGACCTGTGAAAGGTGACACTGTGGATGCTGCATTAAGAGGATGAGCTTTTAATAATTCTGTCAGAGGGCCGGGGAATATCGGGCTGGGATCACTTTACAGGCCAGCTGAACACCTAGCCATCTCTCCAACAAGAGGCCCAGCCTCATTAAAAGCCTGTCCCCTGCTGACTTTATCTCTGCGTCATCAGATCACTCCTCTCTCCTCCATTTCTCTCTCTTTTTGTCTCCAGCATGGTCTTGGTCAGCTGTTTGAGATCGCGGGCACACCTCGAGGTGTTGCTGTCTATCAGCTATGCTCTGGTGTCAAACAACTAGGTCAAGCACATCTAAACTGAACAGTAACTCAATATAGGAGGGCACAATTCTGAAAAATCCACGCTGTGGTTTAATTACCCAGTGAGACATAAAAATATCTGCTGCATCGGTTGATTTCGAGATTTAAAGTTTCTCTTGGTAACAATAACCTCTGTGGATTTCTGGTAATCTAGGCAGAACACATACCTCTTCACTGAGAACAATCTTGGCCTCCAGTGGAAACCTGTTGCGAGGGATGTGAAAGGGAACAGACAAAATGACAGGACTGAGGAGAGTTTCTGCGGCTTGTATTGGATTGCACTGGCCTGAAACTCAAGCCTGTGTGGTAACAGGGTACAGCCACTTAAGATGGCAAGATAGCCACGATGATGGACAGTTTAATTTTTTATATAATATCTGTATGACCCATCTATGGACCATACTTTGCATTGTGGTGAGATGGGAGATAGAGTGTTGCAGGTTCCAAGTGTAAAACACTCCATAAAATTGCTAAATGGAAAAATAAATGCTTACTTGGGATAAAATTAGATTGTTTTCTTAGTTTAATTTGATGCCAGAGGCTAAGGTAAGTAATAATCTCTCACTGGATGCGAAACTGGCTCACATGGTTCAGATGTCTAAACTTGTAACACATAAATTTAAAACCACCAACAAATATTGCTGTTAATGTACATTTGCACTTTGCATATAAATTAAAGCTCCCATGCTTCATCAAATATCCCACGATAGTCAATTATAGGTTTTTATACTTCTTATAGATTAGAGGAACTTAGAAAATGATGGAAAAAGGAGGAGGAAGCCCCGCTGCATAAAGTCTAGCTGATTTGACTTTATAGTAGACTACTAAACCGCTGTAAATGCACACATGCTAAAATCCTTCTCTGTTTTCCATCAAGCTGCTGTGTAGTGGCTATGTTAAATGTAGGTGGTAAGCTCATATATCTAATTATACAATAGCCAAACATTTTTTGTTAATGAAATGGAAGGAGTGTAATTGAAAACTTCAGCATAATTATTGCTTGGCGAGTGGCTGGCTTTGGAAAATTGCACATGTAGGAAGAGGTCTCAGCAGGGGTACCCGTGACTTATGAATCGAGCCATTTCAAAAATCCTACAGAAGCAACACATGCACTCACACACAAGGCATGGACTCACACATTGTCCGCATTGTTATCAGTGTAACACAGGGAGCCAAAACAGTAACATTACAGCAGGAAAGAATGGATTGTAGATTGTAGTAAATGGTGGTTTGCTTTATAGGTGTTTGGTGTTGCCTCTCAGATCTATGATCTGGCAAAGGTGAAATAAATAAAGGTTTTATATACTTTTACAGCCTGGTGTTTTCTTATATGCAGAGATCGCTGTGGGTTATAATAAGTAAGGATATGGATAACTTGGGACATCACCGCATGAGTCCCCGTGCAGAGAAACCAGAGCAGCCAAGACACATAAAGCCAGGTCAAAACGGCCTGGCAGCCCTGCTAACAATGTTTGTCACAACTGCCCTCTTTCCATCCCGCCCTCAAATGAGAGAAGTCAGAGAAATATGGGATTACCATGAGTTATTTATGACGCTGAAACCCAAGAGCACCCTTTATGAAATCATCTCTGTTGATTGGGTGCTCTGTCGTTGTGGAGCATCTGATATGATTTCAAATGGTTTAACATCAAAGTCACTCGTGTAAAGTATGAGTAGTTTTGCACACGTTCAATCAAAATACAGATCTTTATCGGCATCATGCTGATTGACATGAGCGGACTGTTGTGAAACAGATACCGGGGCTGTCATAGTAATTATGGATTTTTCTTTTTCGCGATACAGCTTGGGAAAAAAAAAATCATGTGCCCTGTACACTGAAAGGCTCTTCAGCCAGTGAAACTGTGATGAAGTCAGAAATCTGGCTCAAACTGAAGTGGGGGAAAAAGGATTTTGGAGGGACAGCCCTTTGAAATCTTAGCCATCAATACTTTCACGAAGCGAATTCTCAAATTGTAACATAAGTCTATAATACCAGATTGTATTGATATAAAGCGTGCATTTACAGCACATCTACTCACATTTACATTATGCTAGCAGTCGCCAATATGATCACTTTGATTGCTGCAGCAGCGGAATGGCAGGCTTGGTGCGACAGTTGTATACTCAATAATCAGAGTGGAAAACCTACACCAAGCAAAGAGAAATACACACGGATACAATCAATGGCAGTCCATAGTTAATGAACTTTCTGACCTTTAGGAAAATGTACACTGCTTAACCAGATTCTGTGTATTTAATAATTCAGTTAGAGAGAAGAGAGATAGATAGAGGAGAGTCTCTGACCCAATATAGTCAAGAATATCCTTTTGTACTGAGACAACGGCTGACATGTTATTGCTGAGTAAAAAAAAAAAAAAAAAAAAAAAACTCATTATGGTGACATCTATTTGTGTGGGTTTTAGTAAAAAAAAGACAAAATGAATGAAAGGCACATCCCTAGCACTGGCCTAATGGGAAAATCTATGTGGAAAATTAAACCCTCAAATGAGGGTCCTGGACATTTTCGGTCATTTGCATGGAGACTGTGGTGAGTGAACTGAATTTGCATGCATGGGTATTACATTTAAAGAAGGCATGTGGAAGGAGAGCGAGGAGAGAGAGCTTGATCTGCCATTGAGATCTTCTGAATGGGAGATCATAGGTGCATTATTGATGAGTCTCAGTTTGAGTTTCAGCTCCAGAGGAAATGATAAGGTGTAATGCAATGGTCTACTGTGATCACGGACAGCTGTGTCCCACATACTGTATTGCAGGCTGCTATGGTGGCAATCTGTTGCTGCGCTACGACTCTAATATCTGTTTACTGCATCTATATGTACTCATTTAGAAAGCTGTAGTGAGAACAGTCTTCACTTGGTTGGTAAAATGCTGTCATACACCTATATTAGCCACTAATCCCACCTGTTCATGTAGCCCTTTTACAAAGCCATAAAAAGACTAAATATGTCTCAGTAGTTATATGTGGACAATACAAAAAACTAATTTTAAGACTATAGTGTCATTTTGTGAATTTTGCCACTGGTACCACACTGGTCACCACAAGAAGATAGTCCTGTGACCAGGAGAAAGTTCTGCGCAAGCTAACGATTTAGCTTAAAGTATGCTATCGTAAGCAAGCATTTATCCTAAAAGAGAGAACAGGAGAACTTGTAGCAAACCTAAGGTCGAATGGTTAGTTAATCTGAATGACTGAATGACACATTTGTGAACCTGCCAGGCTCTTATATTATTGGTAGAATTCAACAGAAAGAACGTGCAAAATGAACACAATGACAGGGGAGCTCTCTTCCCCCCCAGACCTCCAGCTTTGTTTACACAGGAAGTGAGCCAGGAAGTTAGCTTGACCAATGCCATTTTTGCAGTATGGAATATTAATGGACTCAGTGATGAAGACTGAGATTTTATTATGAACCCATAGACCATACAGAGTAATACAAACAATTACCAACTTGGATACAAAAGGTTTATTTTCATACTTGGGTTAATGCTAATCATCTCTGATTGTAACAGGCTAATGGTTAGGTGTTAGCATGCACACCCAGCAGAACTATCTACTGGAGACACTTATTTTGGTTCCAATCTTCATATCAGATATAAGGTACCAACAGGCCAAACTCCCAAAATGTCATTGTAGTCCCTTAAAGGATCAGCTCTTAATACATGTGTATATGAAATGAATGGAATGAACAATGTCACACAACAATGTCAAGGAGGAGGGGGGAAATATCAGGCTCCTCACTTGATTGTTATTGCTCAGTGCTTACTGCGTTTTCTGGGCTTGCACATGTAATCAATATCTCCAGGCAATTTTAAGCGTGATCAGTTTGGATGGATTATTGCTTGGCAGGAAGGCTTTTACATCGATCCTCTCATCATGTCAATCACTGACAGTGACAACTCTGAACTCTTCAGATTCCATACATCAGCAAGTTAATGTTCACATTCTGGTTGCATCACAAACATTATCAGTCAAGGGGGTCCTGCAGGATGATGCTGAGGTTGTGTTTTGAATCTTTTAATGCATGCCATAATGTATTTCAAAAGCCTACAGTGTAATGTCAGTATTCTGCACAATTCCTTTTTTCTTTATCCCTTTCAGCCACCACAGCAAAGTCCACTGGGTCTTTTTCTCTTACCTCTGCAAAAACAGGAAAGAGAAGGAAAGAGAAACCAATGTTTTCATGTGTTTCCTAAGAATGACCTGCATTCCAACAAATCAAAATTCTTCACCAGATCAAATTCTTCTTGACATATTTATTATGTAAAGTGCAAATGTGCAAACATTTAGGTCTAGGTTTACAATAGGGTTTCAAGTATGGCAAAAAGAACATAAATTTGTGAAGACTTTAGATTTTCTGAGTGTGGGTTCTAAGCATTCTAAAACCTATTGTATTTTCATATCCATGCACGAACAGGGACAAACACAGCAAAAGTGCAGTGAATCTTTATTAGCTCCTTAACATAAGCCACTCCACTGCTTAGCCAAGGTGGAAGTGGAAAATTTACTCTTGTTACCTTCGTAATTGAGTTTTTTCCCCCTGTACTTATACTTTACAAATAATTAAGGTCTACTAAGAATAGTACTTCACATTTTAAACATCTGTTAAAACAAACATTTTGAAGGCTGTCCATGTTTGCATTAGAAACTCTTTTCTGCATCAAAGCTTTGCAAGCATTTGCAGTTTTTCTTTTTGTTTTCTACATGAAATTAAATGCTCAGTGTATAAAGGATAGCAGCTTAATTACCATTCATCCAATATTACTATAAAAGAGATACATTTGTTCATTTAGTCCTGCATGATACTTTTCTAGGTGCATCACTCTGTACCATCTCAGTAAGTAGTGATCTGACCATGAAGTTGCTTTATTGTTGTATAACTATCTAGTTATGCTAGCTAATTGGATAGCAAATAGTTAATTTTATAATGTTAATTCCTAGTAGTGATGGCGTTTTTAAATCAAAGATCTAATAATAATAGATCTTTTTTTGTACTTGAGTGCATTTTAAATGACATATGTAATCTGTGTTATTATATTTGCTCAATTACATTTTTACACCAGTGATATTACTTTTACCTTTTTAATTCCTGCACAGTATCAAATTACTTTTACTCCTCTACTTGATTTTTTCCCCCTTTCATAAGCCTGATGCTTAGGTGTATACATTTTCTGAATCATAGCATAGGTTGTGTGGACAAATGAAAGATGTTTTAAGAATGGAACCTGGGATAGTCGTTCTTGGATCCCCAGTCTTTAACTCTGCACTGGGTAGCTAGGTTTGTTTTTGCTTGTTTTTTTTAAATCAATCTCAATGAGCATGTAGTTTCATATTAAGCCACAACTGTTGCTGTTTGATTTCAGCTGTGGTTAATCAGAACAACAGCTCGCCCGCCATCATTTGTCAAGTGCTGCTAACTTTGCATGTCTTGCCTCTTTTCACTGTTGCAGCTACTAGCATTGCTGAAATCTCACATAATGAAGAGCAGAAAGCACAGACTGCTTCAAATCAGTGTTGGAAAACAGGGGCTGGCTGGTAACGATTGAAACATGGAGTGAGCTGCAATATCCTCATTTTCCTCCAAGCTGGAGGAAGATAGAATCATGTAACTGATAGTGTCCATGCATATTTTACACTACAGACCAGGTGTACAGTTTCATTGCTTGTTAGCCACTGAACAGATTTGACAAAGTAAAGCCCTGGACAGATAGAAAGCATCAGACACTGTTGTCAACAAAGGTGCGCATTGTTTTCAGTGGCTGCAGGCACACCACTTAACACCTCCAGTCTGACGCGTCTCCCAGCTTCAGTTCAATTTCAAATGCAGAAAACAGGCGATTAACATTTCTGGCATCCATGAACTGCAGGAGTGACAGACTGATTTTTTATATGTCTTGTGTGTTCACACTTTAAGTCTCCCATGTGCAGTGTACATCAAAATATGCACTGATGCTTCATATGTGTTTAGGGCTATGAAATACAGCAAATGTGTTAAGACATGCAGTGGGGTTAACATAGGGTTAGCATGCCTATGTTTGAACCGCATATATAATTGGCTGATAGTCAAAACTCTTAGTTGATTTACATACACTTAACCAAGACAGGCTCAGCAAATTCACACAGATTTATGCCTATTGACCTGAAACTTAAAGGGGTAATCAACACCCACTTTTTATATTTATTTATTTATTTATTTGTCAGTCAAGCAGTGTGTCCAGCATTGTCAAGATTATTATTTATGTATTTATTTATTTTACAGCAGATGTAAAAGCTGTCATGGACTAGATATAGGAGTCATTATTCTTTATATCAAGCAGTGACAGAGCGCTGCAGTTTCTTTTACTAAATGTACATTTATGAAAATGTTGCAGATTATTACTTAAATTTTATATTGAAGCTTGAATAAATATAAAGTTTGCTTAAGGCATGTATAGGAATCACTGCCCTTATATTATATTTTCAAATATTTTACATATTCAGTGTGACCTCTATTGCCACTATGTATTGCACAGAAGCTGTTGTGTGTCTCATATGGCTGCCCATGAGGTTGAGAACTGAAAAGAATTCAAAAGAGTGGATCATGATGGTCATAACGACGTTGCAATTAGTGGCAACTCTATAGGCCCATATACCAATAACACAGTTAAACCAGCCGATTAAAGCTGAAATAAGTCAATATTTATCATTCTGTAACCCAATTGCAAAACTCCATTTTCTCATAATGGCCTCTGATAATGAGGAAGCTCTCCTTGGTCATGTGACTGAAGTGTACCCTAATCATTGGACTGTTACAGTAAGTCATGACAGTTTATTGGCGTAAAATTCCATAATGGCGCGGATCAATAGCAGCCCAGGAGGCTTTGCTCTCAGCCGGATTTGACACATTTGAATAAGTAGTGCTGAGTGGGAGCAGGCTTGTATTGTATTCAGTCCCCCAGTGGGCAAAGACATGCTAACCAGAGTGATATCCATCTGCCAAAAACACAGCAAGTAAGAACTGCGAACGAAGGCCTCAAACTTTCAGACAAGGGTCATCATCAAGAGCCATGAAAACAATCTGACCACATAATGCCTACGTTGTGAGAATGAAAGATACAATCAGGCCCGTGCCCTTCTCACCCCCCCCTCCTCCTTTGAGATCTCTGTGTTGGGAATAATGTAGGGCTTCGGGGAGCAGGTTGTGAGATAAAAGGCCACATCAGAATGATGATCTCTATCGATCGGCAACCTTGGGCACACAGAGGAGGTCCGGCATTTGTCACGTCGAAGCTGAACTCAATAGCTGATCCACGCCACCTCTGATGAATTGAGCCTGTTCTCCCAGTTTGTTTAATTGATGACGTGTTCCTTTTTGAGGTGGACCACCAATACATTCCACGCATTCATTGATTTCCCAAAACATCTTATC
>OMLF01004145.1:13668-27858 GCA_900302615.1 Holocentrus rufus | reverse complement strand
TTGAGAGATGGGAAACAAAATGTCCTGTTACGGTACGCAGGCTGCCCACGCCCAAGAATAAATTAGCTGAAAGCTGTAAGATTTAATTCCAGGTTTAATTTACCCAAGCATGACTCGTGAGAAATCAGACGTCTAAAAATATTTTTTTCATGAATGTACTAAAATGCTCACTCAAACTGTTCATCAACCTCCATATTTAGCACACTGTCATTATTTTGTCCACACTTTAACATCAATGTTGGGCTTACTTTATCAGGGGTTTAACATTCACAGAGTACTAGGCCACACAGTTTGAATGAGAATTCATTTAGTAGACTTCACAATTCAGAGTTACAGTACCACTCTGGTAGAATTGATGGACAGGTGTACGACATATATCATATATTTTGACAAATGAGTGTAAAAAGTTGCATGTCATCGCTTTGCAGAAGTTAGTTTTCCTTTTCTTGCCTATACTAATTGTTAAATGTTACCTGCCTTTCTGTAGGTTACGGTTTCGTCCATGCACATTTTGTTTACATTTTCTATTTTCATTTCTTTTGGAATGTAAATAGCAACAAACACCTGATAACCTTACAGAAGACGGACAAGATTTCTAGTTGAAGCCTGTTTTTTCTTCGGCTGTAGTTGTACTGTATGCACTGTCACGAATAATCCTGGTGCAGAGGCTCATTTCATCCCTGGACAGTTTTTGCTATTATACAGCTCATCCTTAGTTTACACACCCTATTTTCTTAGTCAGAGGATGATATCTCTGGCTAACAATATTACACTGCCTACTTAAAAGGGAGAGCGATTGGAAGAGGAGTGACCGGGATAAAATGCAGCTAATTGGGCGTTTAATGGTGTGTAGCTAAAGATGATGTATAGAATAGGTGTCTGTCCTTGCCCAGCTTAGGAAAGTGCTACAATAGCTTGTTTCTCGCAGAGGTTGAACAGGTCAAAATTGTGATGATGGTCTCATTTTTACTTAATGAAGAAAATCACTTTATCCCACTGCCAGTGGCAAGGCTTTCTGCTCACCACCTGAATGTATGGATGCCTAAATTTTACGCAATTATAAATGTGGACGGTGACTGACACTTTTAAGGCATATGGCAAATTGCTTACCGTATTTCAAAAGGAAATCAGGTCAGAAGTGCAGTAATTTTACATCTCTTTGAAATATGTGCGTACAGTGATGTGACAACTAACCAGCAGTAAGACGATCTGATTGAAGGGTAGTTATATGGATACCCACAAAAACACATGGGTTGAATGTACCAAGACTGTACTAGGAGACGTTTCCCCCCATTATCTTCTATATAAAAACAATATTCTATCTATGCTGTGCAATTCAGAGCATTTTAGGTTCTAAGGACTTTGGTTTTGGTGTTGATATTGCTCAAGCGTTATGTTCAAATACATTAAAACTCTATGCTGGACAAAATACAAGCAGCAAACAGGCCTACCCAGCGATTCTTATATTGCCTTGTGTTTTTTCCTTCCACGGTGGTCATAAACGAAAATAGAAAAACAACACGGGACACTGTACAAACCTCATGTCATGTTTCCAATATGTCATATGTCATATTTTCCAGTAATTAGCGCACAAACTTTATGTGCACACAGATTAGTTTTTATCCAGTCGGTGCCGAGAGGTGACACTTTAAAAGTTGCATTCTGCTATGTATTGCCATTTATGAGGATGTATCTCTAGAGAGAGCTGAACGTTTTTGATCGTGCATTTTGCAAATCTCATTGAGTTTGACCACTGTTGATTTTTTCTCCTTTCATGAGCTGTTTCTCTGAAAACCATCCAACAGTATCATGGATTTCAGTTTTGATAATATCACGCCCAGTTTGCCAAGCTTAAAACAACTACCTCAAAGGTATTTGTCGGGCTAACGAGTGGTGAATCAGCACATGGATAAGTGCTGCAGCATTACTACTCAAGCAGGCGATGAGAATAGTTTCACGGATTTAAAGGATTAAAGGTAAGTAGTGTGATAAGGTTAGGGTAGTTCATGTTAGTTGGTTGATGTTGTATTTGAATTCTGAAGTACTCCTTTCCCTCCTGTGCTAAATTTAGGTGAACTGAATTGGTTTTGATTAATGTACTTCAATAACGAGATGATTTAAAATTATTCAATCATTTTCACTTATATTAGATTAACTATATCAGCAGCCTACATCACATCATGCCAGTATTTTTGTAGTATTCATGACATTATTTTGCTGTGCTCAAGGTTTTTTTGACATATGCTCTGAAGCCATTCAACATTTTTATCATCTGCTCATCTTTAAACCCTAACATCTATGCTATGCGCCCACTGCTATGTTTCTGCCTTCTGCCTTTTTCTCCTCTTTGGCCCAAAATAGTAAATCTCCCCACAGGAACCATGATAGAAGTGATTGGAGATTTGTTTGTGCTTGTAAAAGTATCTGTGTTTGTATGGGGAAAACATATTTTTTTCCCCCCTATTTGATGTGTTACGCGAGCACAGTGAGGACGTGTACATGAAAGGCCAAAAACCAACACCCCAAAACGAGAATTTCTCCCCATAACAATTTTGTTCTATATTCTGACCAAGCAATCACCACTGAGCCCTGCCACACCCTTCCCTTCCCCCCACTAATCACAACTGATGAGACCTCCTCTTCCCAGTTTGCCATTTGCCGGCCGCCATCTTTGCTCTTGCACTCTCTGCCTAGCAACAAGCGGCGGGCGCCATTTTTGGACAGACTATATAGCAGCCAGTTTAATGTAAATATATCCATTTCACCTTGGAATCCACTGAATTACCATCTTGCATCCATGGGTCGCTGTTATGCCATACTTGGGTTGAGCCCCAGCTGTGAATCTGGGGGTGGGCTGCTTTGTCACACCAGGTCTTTGGTTTGATGCATCATCGTAACCATGTATGACATCTTGTGTAACTTACACTGCGCAGCTCCCACGTGCCCCTACTTGCCTACTTTCCCAAGTAAGGTTTAAGCGCTCGGCTTGGGCTGGCGAGGCTGGCGAGGCTGTGTCAGCGTTGACTGTGACTGATGGTGGTGTCGAGGTTGACCAAGTGTGATTTTAATTGGATCTCTGCCTTTTCCCCCCATCCACCCCAGGTCAAGCCAGCAGTGCTGTTGCTCCCCTAACTTGCTTTCTTTTCATCCACCCCTCCATGCCCCCCCTCCTCCCTTTTTCGCCAGGTCCTCTTGTTCCTGTGTCTCATCTGTTTCTATCCCTACAGCTCCTGGCTATCTTCACCCTCTACGGCTCCTTCATGATGGCCCCCTAATCTCTGCCTTCTCTCCACTGTGGGTCCACGGTAGGTAGGTGTCCCCCCGCTGGATTCTCCCCCAAACATGCATGGACTTCATCTATCTATTTTTTTTTCTGTACGTTGCCCCGCTCCCCGTGGAAAATTGCAACCCCTCATGGTAAAGTGGCTACAGTTGCATTTTAGTCTGCCCTGCCACCGCTGTTTTAATTTCGTTCGCATTCTCTCTCCAGTTGGAGCACATGGGTTGCTGAAGGGCTTGGCACACATGCATCATCGATGCTAACGACGTATAATGAGGGCGATTGTAAGAATGAAAGAGCATTGATTGCAAAGGTTATGTTGTACAATTTGTAATAAGACTGTAAAGAAACAGTGGAGCCGGATGAATATGCTGCTCTGGAGAAACCCCACGCATTCATGTCATTCGAAGAACATTAGTTAGGTAATCTTTTTTATGTGTGAGCCTACGTTCTTTTGACAGCCTGACAAAATTTTAATAGCCTTTTAAAAACACATCATCAGAAGCAAAGCAGGGCTGTTATGTAAGACAATGCAATCATTGCCATACTATGATCAGAGGCAAGTTTGTTTAGCGTGCTTTACGGACCGCAAAATGGTGAATAGGAACAGAAAGTCCTCGCGCTGTGATCTCATGACTTAACCAGACTGATCCCGTAGATTTCTTTCTCGTCTTCATCTGCACTGCAGTTTTCTGATTTCTGCGGTGCCAGCCCCCTGTGTAGCTCAGCCCGTACCAGAGCTTATTAAACCAGCCCTCTATTCACTCTTCCCATCTGGGGCTCCACTGTCAACTTAAGCCCAAGCCCCTCAAATACCCAGCTCTCCGACTATTGTTTCAAAATTCACAAAAAAAAAGCATCGCTGACCGCTCGATATGCATGAGGGAAGAGAGAAAGGCCCCGCCAAACCTGATATCTAATGCATATTTGTTTTTTGATGCATTGTAATTTACCCTTGTGGATGTCTCTTAAAATACACCCTTTCTCCCTTTGTTTTTTTCATTCATTATCCATGCCTTACATAAGAGATATTTTTGATAGTTTCAGATGAGCCAGTTTCTGGGAAGTCACGGAGTCTTTAAAGGTCTCTTGTGAGCCAGTCAACTCAGGAGTTTACCATGTCTGACAGTGACTCTGTCATGCAAAGAAGTTGCAAGTTGAAAGCAGACCTTTTGAGATGTGGACTGCAGTAGTTTTTTTGTCCTCTTACATTGCAAAATGGATATTACTGTCAAAATCGTTGGGGAATGCACATCTTTCAAAAGTCACATCTCCAAGGTTTAATGGGAGCATAGCGAGTTGTTTGAGGCGAGAGGATGTTTCAAGATTGTCCGACTCCTACTGTCCGCAGTGCCACCCTTTAAAAGGAAGGGTACCATTATAGGTCCCCTTGCTTCTAATCCCTCTAGACCCTCATCATCAGGTAGATCCTTAATGTCCTCCACTCATTGGCAAGGACATTTAGTAGGTTTAATCTATGTGAACAGCCAGATGAATATGCATAAAACTTCACATTGAAGCAGAAATATATGCTTTTATCTGTGTCTGCGCTTCCACACATATCAATATGATCTTTGAGAAATTAGATGTTATTTTTTCATGCCTTTACTTAATGATTTACATTATACAGAATGCGTTTGGAGCACTTGTTAGAGAATGTTAAGGAGCCTTTGATCACCATGCCTAAAGAGCACAATGCCTTAGATTTTACAAACATAGCGCCAGGAGACCTTAAGTGTGTGTTGTCTTTGCTGTCTCTCAAAACCATCACATTTCATTAGCAACAATTTGGTTCTGTTGTGAGATACAGCATTTGAATACTTTTTGTATGATTTCTCAAATCTCTGTCTTTTGAGGTTGAGCTTAAAAAAGGGATCACATTGATCATGGTCCAGGGTATTTCAAAGCGGTGTGTAATCGCGAGTGTTTAATTTTATCTGTTGCAGTATGCATTGCAAGGCGGCTGTGTAATCAAGCCTGTGAACTCGACATCTGAAGGAAGGATTCTGTTTCTGATCACATCCCCATTGAAGTCCATCCATTTGCTGAACATGTCTGTGTTGACGCTCTCAAGCTTGCACTCCTTGGTATGTGGCCGCTAAATTAATATACACTTGACATGACTCTGTATGTAGTTTTTCAGCTGGTGTCTAATGCTTGTACAAATGCTGAGGGCCCAAGGGGGCGCAGTTTAGGAAGCAGTAAGTGAGGATGCATGGTGATGTTGCTGTTAACGTTCAACATTAAAAGGACACCCGAGGGCCTAACTCAACAATGATGGATGTAGGGTGACGAGGGTTGGGAGGCCCCAAACAGAACCAGAGAATTCCCCTTGGGCCTTTTCAATTACAGTTAGGGCAAGCTCCGCACTGTAATGATATGTTACTTTAAGGCTGTGACACTAATGGAGTGGACAAATCTGATTTGTCCCCTTTTGACCCCAAAGTACTGGGTGCAGACAAAAAAAAACGTGAGGAGAAACAGCATCAAGAAATGCACAGCATCCTCCTATTGC
This sequence comes from Holocentrus rufus, assembly GCA_900302615.1. Classification (NCBI taxonomy): domain Eukaryota; kingdom Metazoa; phylum Chordata; class Actinopteri; order Holocentriformes; family Holocentridae; genus Holocentrus; species Holocentrus rufus. Next base: position 22,063 of record OMLF01004145.1, on the reverse strand, counting down.
TTTCTTTATTTATAGCCATCGACACAATAATCCTAGCATACAATAAACAAAACACATCGCCATTTAGATCCTCCTGATGTTGAAGAGTTTTTGGAGGAAATACTTCGGCCTGTAAGTCATAGGCCAAAGGGAGCATTAGGGGCATGAGATAGAGTGAGGAGCCGCCAGTTTGCCTTTGAGGAACCCAGGTAGCGGATTTAAAAGTGGCTGAGGGAAAGTAATGGACTGTCCCTTCATCTTTTTGATGATCAATAAGGCTGCTTAACCTTCTATTGGACATGTTCTATGATATGGTAATGGGATGTAGAATGTTTGTGTGTGTGTGTGTGTGTGTGTGTTTGGCTTGTTTACGCTTGTGCACATTCAACATCAAAACCAGCTGCAGCGATTTTGTCCCTGGGTCAGTATTATGTCAGTACCACTGCTGACTTAGAGCTGTGAAGTTTGCACTCACCCACACACACAGATGACTTTCAAAAAGCCCAAAATGACTGTATCTCTTTCAGTTCACAGGGAATAATCCTGTGATCTAGATATCTAGATGCTATAGATATCTAAATGAGGTAGGGGATCAAAAATCTATATCCTATGCAAGAACAGAGAGTATTTCATGCAGTTCCTTCACACCCTTTATTAAAATGGGATATGGCTGAGGTAATTAGCGCTCATTCTCAGCTGCACGCCAGTATCTGATACATCATCTGCACCGCTGCTTTTGTGAATGGCACATGTTCTTCCCTCAGTTATGTAAGTGACAGGTTTATGCAATCCGTCTCCATTTGTAGCTAGTATCTCAGAAACATCTGCAAAGCTCTGCAAAAACAGAATATGGGTCCTTGAAACTGCACAGTCAGTGCAACAAACACAAAACGACAAACCTGTTTTCACAAATATCAGCTCAGTGTCAAGAGACAATCTGATTTCTGAAAAAAGTTACATGAAGTAGAGCTTAACTGTAGATACATGAACATTTCTAGCTGGAAATTGGAAGTTGGAAATACTTTTTACAGCAACAGCACATTAAAACCCCAGCTACTAGTTAATAATCATAAAGAAGGCTGCATAGATTTCCATTCACATACCATATTTTACCAGTTTTAATTATCGATTGATCAAATACATCATTAACTATGCTCTGTACATTGAGTTAATTAAGAATACACCACATCCGTTGAGCTATGAATTATGCCAGTGAGCCTAGGAGAAAAAAAGACACCATTCCCTTTCTGACTTATTAACATTGAGCTGAAAGCACCACATTATGCTTTTTCTCTACATGTATATTTTGAACTGTTGTAATTTTAGTTCTTTTTTTTTTCTTTTTTTTTTTTAGACAAATGAAGTGAAGATATCAACCAGTAAAAATGCAAACAGCGTAAATGGATGTGGAGCAAGTGTGGGCTATTGGTTATACACACATAAGAACACAATGCCAGAGGCAACATGAAGTCACTGACACAATTATGTAAACACTTTGTATTATTCATCAGCATAATAAAACAGGCTTTACAGTATTGCATTCTGTACATCCATCACATGGGATGACTTGAAACGTATACATATGTAGTTTTATACATACATAAAGACTTGAGTGGGAAAGGAGAGAGGGAGTATCTGACTCAAGTTAAATAATTTGTACATGTGTAGTTTTCTTGAAAACAATCAAAATCAAATCCTGTTATTCCATTTTTCATCATATCATACCATATCACATCAGAATTTTATCCCCTCCAATTTTAAAAACGGTTAATATGAAACCAAGGCCGCAGTTTGGAAAACTTAAGTGGCTGTGTGTTGCGGCTCACTGCAGATCAACAGCCATAAAACTCATTTTTTTGATCATTTCCATTTTTTTGGTGTTGCTTTGAACATTTCAAGTCACTGGTGCTTTTATTTATAAAGCCTATTTAGACAATCAAGGAGTTGGAAATAATTAGGCCTGCATGCACAAGTGTGGACATGTATTCCCTTTCAATCAGTTAAAACCAACTCTGTTAATTAAAGTTCTGTGCTGTTACACTCCCCAAATAATTTTCTTAATAGCTACTGCATTCCTTAGATCTGTTGTCAGCAGAGCATATTTCCCTTTTCTTTCTTCTCTCCATTTGTTTTTTTTTTTTTTCCCACAGAAATCCCAATGACCCATATATTTGATCTCATTTTTGAAGCGCATAATATAGATTCCAAGTTAAGAGAACGGAGGCACTATTATTAGTCGCATTTGAGGTGCACACCCTCCTTCTAGGTGCTGCTGTGTGTTGTTCAATTCCCTGAGTGAAGGCATTACCATCTCATTTGGGTAAGAGTAAGGGCTGAGATTACCTCATGGAACTGAGCTGTTTCATCACAGAAGTACAGGGGAGCTGAGCCGATGATGCTGACTGTGTTTACACGGGCGGCTGAAGGTAGAGGCATTCCGGAGACATTTCACAAACATCACACATGACAACTTGTGATGCCACCTTACTGATGTTTTCCTCGAAAGGTCTCTCGCTACCAACAGCATCCTATTGATCCTCAACACCATTTTAACAACCTCACACCCTCTCGCACATACACACCTAAGTGGCTATGGATTGAAAATGTTAGCAGTTAGTGGTTAGCTTTGCCAACACATCCCGTGGTGTAGTCGTCAATTAGGCCTATTCTTTTTTGGATCAGCCCAAGAGGAATCCTGCGCGGGGAGAGAATGATGAAAATCAGTAGTGTAAATAACGGCTCATCCCTCAGTGCAGAATTAATATGCAGTACTTACATTTTTGTGCTGATTAAAAGGCTGTGGCACGTGATGAGCTATCAAAACAAGAAATAAACTACTCGGATTAAAATTCTGCTTTTAATTGGATAGATGAAAGAAGCAATTAGTTGCACTTGAGTTGAGAATGTGTCCCTTTTTCCAGTCAACTCATCCTCATTTATTAAAAAATGAAAGAAAAAAATGCATTTTATCCATTCTTCAGGTTCCTCATTTTTAGCAACATGATAAAACACACTTTATTTGTTTCTGATTACTAATGATTGGTTGTCCTTTGGTCTGAGGGACATGTTAGAGTGTAAAAGTGTGCTGTACAGGTGGATGGGTCAAACTATATGGCGTCTATAACATGACAGTGGTAGATTCACTTTTTGTCACTTTGTAAAGTGTAACAAGGATGTATACACAGCTCAGTTTATTCCTTAGAGATTAAAAAATAAAAAAACAAAGCCCAAGTTTAGCAACAAGTCAGGTCTCAGAGCTCACAGGAGTTTACCACCTTGTTCATGGCACCTCTGAGGTGTTGTTGACACTGGAGATGAGCTGCCCACCAATTTACAATCTCTTGCTCCTATGAAGTGCATTCATCCCGATTGGCCTAAATAGTGACCTGGTTGGCCTCTTTAACTGCTTGGCCATCACTACATACTGTATATCTTGGTATCTTCCATGTATCCAGTGTATTTGTGGCTGTGAGGCAATCATTTGATAATTGTAAGTACTTTTTTTCAAGAGGGGGATGCGGTAGCTGCTTCAGCCTTAGGGGTATAGCTATATTAATCAGCGGCGTTCCACATTTTTCAGAGTAGAGTGAATTGGCAGAAACTCATTCCTGTTATGGAAAGGGGACAGGATGGCCAGTTGTGGTTCTGTTATTGCACAGACCTTACTCATCAATCAGAAATCAAAGCTTTGACAGTTGCCTACATTAAAGGGCTGCTGCTGGTGTGTCCTGTGCCAAGAGGCTTACTTTTCACTGAGCATATTAATATAAGTCACATGGGGGCTTATCAGTGATCATGAAGGGAGGATGGATACTCCTGGGCCACACCAGGAAAGGCACCAGTCAATACTTACGCTGGAATATACAATTATCAAAGACGGTGCGTTGGCGTTCCTCTGAAATGTGTGAAGTGATGATTTGATGCTTTTTTATTAGCAACCAGAGTTGTAATATATTGCCAAACTAAATCACAGATATAGCGGTGCAGAGTAAGCCAATGTGATCCAAACTGGCAGCGCACAAATGAAGAGATGAAAAGAACGACACACTCTAAACAAAAGAGGCCAAATAAATGGCACTTACCATTATTGAAATGTTTTTTGGAATGTGAGGAACCCTTGCATGCAGAGTGTAGAACCCTTTTCTCAGATGTTCTAGAACCCCAGGTGAGCTTCTAGAATAGAATCAAAGTAATTCATAAGTTTAAATAGATGTTGTTTTTCTTCATTCCTATATTGCTATAAGCTTGCAGTCATTTAATAATATGAAAAATTAGTCACAGTTAACTGGATGTTTTGAAAAGGTTTCAAGTACCAGTGGCAGGCTGTGTCAAAACTTTGTACACTGACTTCACTCTTCTGTGTTTAGACATGTTGTCCACCCCTTTAGGGATATTGACTCAGGCAAAATGTATTTGCATCTGATTTCTTCAGATCATCCAGCTGAACTTCAGGTGTGTCTCCTTTGCACTCAAATGAAAACAAGAAGGGAGTCAAAACTAACTAAACTAACTAATTAACACCTTCTGAGACTTTTTTTTATAGTGATTAAAGTTCCAAACTTCACAGCATAACACATAAAACGCATGTAAAGTCATGTTTCCCATAATCCTCCTTTAGTCTGTTTAACTGCACATAAATAAGTTGTCTTGATTTGCCTTTAATTTGCACCCTAACATTAGAATTAAATTTAATATTTGCACAGTTACGCGAAATCAGCTTTATTTTCTTGGGAGTGACATAAGTTCACCAACATTTTTAGTTTTGGACATTTTTCAGTTAACAATATAACCTTAAGCACCAGTTGCAAAAATGTTGTAAACACAACCACAGCACTTAATTAAACCATTTCAGGAACCTTATTTCCAGTGTGTACAGAAGGTTTATTTGAAAAGTTTCTTCTAAGGTTAATAGTTTAATAAGTACTCTCACTTCTCATAATGAGCCTGTCTCCATGTGAGTGAACATGCTGCTTATCACAAGTGAGCAAGTAAAACCCATTCATCATTTTGAAAATACGTGCATCTGAAAAGCTGCAGCACACTGCTGCTTCACAGCATCACCAGTGATCAGCGCTGTTTTGCGAGGGGCGGCTGTTTCTCAAAATTGAGATGGAGAAACATTACAAATTCTCAGATAGGCAAAGTTTTTGCAGCACAACATACATGTTTTATGATGTCAGTGACAGACATTTTCAGTTGGCACCGTCTCCCAAGCATTGTACTTTATGCCTTTAGTAGCATTTAGGCCATCTTTCTCAATTCTTTAGCAAAGACTGTGATTTAACCTTTTTTATGTGTATTAGGACATGTTTATGGGCTAATAGGCCTTTGTTAGTAGTACTCTATTTATTTAATACAATTGTAGTGTGAACAGAAGGAATAATAAACAGGCTGACTAAACATACGATTCTTCTTTTGGGTTGAGAAAACCCTGTGTAAGGACACAAAAGGGGGACGTTTCCACTGCGGAAAGTAAATTCTTTTGAAGTGGAACTAATCATCTGAGGGATGGTTCTCGTTGTCCTAACAACGCAGCTGAATTGGAATGAGCCTCCTTTTTTGTTGAAGATATGTTTTCTTTTTTTCATTCAGAACTGATGATGATAGTAGTTTCACGCCCTGTCCACACACATTGTCCGTCCAAACTTTTTTGCAGATAAGTCTTTACTTGGAGACGCCTAACACACGGCGGGTGACTCTTGGACTGTGACGTCAGCCTCACTCCTCTGTCTCCCAGTCTTTACGCTTTTTAATACCGTTAGATTGAAAAGGGAATCTCACACCAAATCCTCCCCAATAACAGTTCTTTCTAAGAGTGTGAAAAGATCAAAATTCTTAAACTGCTCCTAAATCATTATGTGCCAGTCACTCTTCAGACATACAGGTCTATTTTTTTTAATGCATTGAAAGTTTTTAAATACATAAAAAAATCTTAGGTAATGTTCATGTTTGTGTTAGTTAGAAAGTAATAATGTAAACAATACACAGTGTTCTGTATAGAATCCCCTGCTGTATTCCTCAGTTTTTCTAAGGGCAGAAAATTATATTAGGGCAAATAGGTTAAATGATTATAATGCTCTGTAATGTTTAGGTTCATTGTTCATGCTTATGTTTTATATGAGATCAGCTGAATGCTGTAACTGTGCCATTGCAGCCACTGAAAGTCTTGCTGCATCACAACAACATGTTGTCTGCCTTCAGGCTTATATGAGGGCTGTTTCTATTTTCTTTCCCTTCCTCTCTGGAGAAAGGTAAGAATTGGTGCATCTCTATTTCCTTCTCTGTATTTGTCTCTCCTGCATTTTTTAAAGTTCTATTAATTGTTAACTACATTCTGTTAATGCCCTGTTTATTGCAAATGAAGCACTGAATTGCTGTATTGTCTGTAATTTATGTGCTGAATGGACATTTACATGGTATTCCCTGTAAAAGACATTTTTTTGTTAGTACAACTAACCACCTTAAATCAAGATTAAATACAAAAAATTAGATAAACTGTAAGAAAAGTGAGCAAAATGAACACCTGTTACCATCTGCACATGTTGTATTCTTTGACATAGTAATCTAATAATCCAGCTCCAAATGAAGTCTTTGTTAAACAAATTAATCTGGAATAACATTGTGCAGGTCTAAATGAAGTCTTTGTTAAACAAATTAATCTGGAATAACACGGTGAAAGCCTCATCAGTCATTTATGATAAATAAGATGTACCATCCTTTTAAGAGAACGAGCAGTACACCAACATTTTGCTAGTTTTATGAAACAACACACTGTAAAAGTTGCAGGAAAGTGAACAGAGGGAGATACAAGAGGCTACAGTGTAGAATCACAAGTTGGATTTCAAACTCTTGCAGCTGAATGCACATTGTAGGTGCATTAGCTGGTTGAATCGTGAGGATGGTTCGACTATCTGTCATGTTTTGTTTTTTGTAGTTTTTTTTTTCTCCTCTCTCTGTTTTTTTTTCCTCAATGGGTGACTCTCAATGTATAGGCTACCATTTACAAAACCAAGTAAATAATTGGTTGCTGGAACGATGAGGCCCACTGATTCACTGCGACAGGTCTTTTGTCTACAACTAAAGGGATGTAGCTGTCTACTCCAGCCCGTGCCCACAGTCTCCTCATACACCCTTAGGGAATTAAAAAAGGTAACTTTGGCCCTTTGACCTCGGACTGAGAATTCCAATCTCTCACCGTTACTAAATCTTTATCCTCACACAGGCTATAGCTTAGACTCTCAGAGTTATAAACTGTCGGCCTTTCTGCTAGTCCTAGTCATCCAGGCGTTTTATTGTCTCAGTGGGGGTAGAGAGTTCAGGCAGCAGTCATCCCCAAAACAGAGAGGTGAACTATTAACACCGAGAAGCAATGGAAAGTGTCTCGGCTACTGTGCTAGTTAATCATTCAGACCTGCTGAAGCTTTGAGGAAGACGCCTCGTTTGATAAACATATGATGGATTCTTCATTTGTGAACTGGTTGCGGGCTTTTATACTTACAGATGGTCTCTTTTCTATTGGCTATCATCACCCAGTTGAAAATGTACATTAATGCCTTCCCCTCAAATAAGAAACTTGAAAAATGGCCACATGGCTCATGCGGTCCTCCCACGTGAGCCATGGAGACAAAGCGGAATCTTATCAATCAAATCTAACTCTGAGCCATAAATTAAGAATTAAAAATTGTCAGATGCTATTCGGAAAATCCTCAGCCCGGTCTAAACTGCGGATACTTTTTCAAAGTTTTATTCAAAGCTGTGCTGCTGTGTTTTTGTACTTACTGAATATGCAATCTTCTGATGGCTTTAAATCTATATTATTTATTAATTTTGTCCTACATGATTTATTAATTATGACACTACACTTAGCAACCAGAAAATCTTTGAAACAAGAACAATAGTGTATATTGTAGGTCTCATATTCATGTTATGTCGTCAGATCCATAAACTTTTTATTTCAAGTCAGACGTTTTTCCCCCAACACTTCCTAGCACCAGTTTGTTTACTGTAACGTCATGAATGTAGATTTACATTTAACATATTATAACTGTCATGAGTTAATACTTATAACTATGATGAATATTTTCTATTAAGGAAAGGCAGGTGGCCACCAGAACAACACAGTCAATCCCTGCCAATTTAATAAATAAATAAATAAAAAAATCAAGTGCAGGCCAGAGTTGCACTTAACAGTCAGATGAGATGATACATGAATCTCAACAATGGCAGCTCAGTTAGTGCAGGAGCCCTTCACATATCAGTTACAGTGTTTTTAGACTGCTGATGCATGATTTGGCAGCAGCTCTGCTACAGTGCGTTTATAGTGATGTCACACAGGGGTGGATCCCTGGGTGCAGTGACAGGAGAAGGCAACAACTCTCTCTTCCTCCATTGCAGACAAAAAAAAAAAAAAAAAAAA
>OMLF01004145.1:2853-13648 GCA_900302615.1 Holocentrus rufus | reverse complement strand
CCCCATTTAAAAAAAAAAAAAAAAAAAAAAAAAAAGCCCGGGATTTTCTTGTAGTTTTTTTTTTTTTTTTTTGTGAAGCAAATAAGGGAAGCTGGAATCTGTTTTGCCACTTTGTGCTCCGGCAGCGTCGAAGCTGCACTGGCACAGGCACTATTATTAGATCAGGCAGGTTTAGGCAGGACACACCAGATGAGCTAGTGGCAAGCTGGAGAGAATGTAGGTTACCTTGAGATCTCGTTGGTTGTGAGGAATTCAACTCTTTAGTTTAGAGGATACAAGCTTAGACTTATCAATGAATTTTTACTTCTTCCCCCAGATATAATAGGCTATTTTTAAGACATGGAAAGCCCACTGTATTCCAGACGTGGATGGAGAGGCTGGTGTCCTTAAAAAATGCAAATTAGTTAACACTGCCAATGGCCAGTATGTCCAGGAATATTTTTTTTTTCACAAAGTAATTGATTGGTTGTATTATTTTTCTTCGTATCGTCCAAATATCATTTGGCTTGCTAGCGTTTCTGTCATCTTTACATGCCATGCGGTATCTGGTTGCCATTGTCATCACGGCAGACTGGGAGCCGGGGAGAGGATGCCAGCACTGTGCCAGTTGGCTCAAGTAGTGAAAACACGAGGCAGACACAGCACGATTCTAATCTTTATCGTTCCAGACATGAAGGTCACTTTTGTGGCGATTGCAGTTTTATGTGTTCCATTAACTACAAGACAGATTCCATACACTATTGTGCAACCAGCTCCTAACTACACACTGTCTGCAGCAGAGGGGTTTGCCCTTAGGTCTAACTCATAGTCCTTTCCATAAACTCTCTATTTAATTGAGTTGAGCATAACATTTTTGTCATAATGTCCATATACACACAATTTTTATGTCTTTTCCTATTAAAATTTGGATGCTTCCTGCTAAATTTAGTGGATACACCCTGTTAAACTGAAGTTGTAGATTTAGGTCAAGTTGCTTCAAACAAGATTATGTAATAGAGGATGAGCCAGAGCCAAAACTCATATCTGCAATCAGTGATCAAGTAAACAGGAATGGCACTATTTGGTTGTCTACCAGTAGACAGTGGATAACCTATTGCATGCTTTACCTGTATTTCCTAGACTTATGCACTTCTTAATAATTATAATAGCATAATTATTGCATTAAGAAATTATGTATATAGTACGGATTGATTTTCTTCAGCTCATCATGATTGCTTTTTTAATTTAATGCATTCATTTCATTTTACAAAACTAGATACATCTTGTTTTCTTCTTTCCTATACTGAATGCACATTAGCTAACAACCAATGAAAAGCTCCAGCAGCATAAGTTAGTGTATAACTGTATTATTTTTCACGCAGCAATCCAGCCTGTATACCTATCCTCTTGGTGGTGCTTTGGTTGGTAGACAATAGTCCTGAAAATATCAAGGGCCAAATCATTATCTTCTGCTCAGCAGGCTTGGACATTATTGGAGTGTTGAACTAATGATATCTAATGAGCTCTCTGTGACACATGTCTAGGCACTCTCACTATCATGGGGCCCATTAATAGATAACAACGTTGTAATTAGCTTTGTTGGTAAGCTGAAGCTAAGCTTATAAATATATCAAACTATATTTAAGTCCCATTTGTACACTGTGTGCAGTTGCAACTGCTGTGTGTTCTTGCACTGGGCACAAAAAGTGTGTTAATTTCGCTTTTACTGTTCCTCATTGATTTCAAAATTTGCATCAACATGACAATGCCTGCATAGTATCAAAACGCTGCGTGAGGTGTATGCTGAAGTGCCCTTTCTGAGTGTGTGCGTGTAGCCCTGTCGGTAACTACTTTGCTTTATAAACAAAAAAACAGGAAAATTATTGCATGGCTAACAGAGAGATGGATCATTATGTGTTAGTGTTTTCAGTGTACTCTGTAAATTGCAAGCCTGGGACACAAATACATGGCAGTCTTAAAAATTTATATTGGAAATGTTTTTGATGTTGTACCCCACTGCAAACACTTTCAGCTGTCTGCAGGTCTCCTAGCAACAGCAAACAAAGGCAGGACCCATCTCAAGTTTCCCGTGGAGCGGCCAGTCCGGCGTGCCTTTGATCTTGACTGGGAAAATAGCTGAGTGGGCACTACTCGCATTTGTCTTTCATTTACTCCAGCCCCCCCAAAATGTTCCCTGAAACAGCCAAATCTTCATCTGTCCTCAGCATCCAATAGCCCCCCTGGATAATCGACCATAGCAAGGCAACTCAGTGAAGCACTACGAAGTTTGGTTGAAATTGGGCATTTTTGTTTTGGTGCATGGTTACTACCTTTAGTAGGCCACTATTTGTGCTTCCTTTGTGCAGGAAAATGAGGGTGTAAACAAAGTTGGTATTTTATCCTTTGTTTCCATTCTCTCAAAGCAGCCTTACTGCAGGATTTATTAGCCCGTGTCCCAGGATTTTGACATAAGCGTTTTTTAATAAAAGTCTTTATCCGTGCTTGTGCAAGTGTTTCCAGCTTCACGTGCTTGTATCAAACTGAAACTCCTTGTACTCTGCAGATGCCTGGAGCACACTGGACAAGCAGTGGAGCTGATGTGGATTTTAAGAGCCATGAGGTTGCAACAGATTCCTCCTTATTTGTAATTCTGCATTAAAAAGTAGAAAATAATATTTTGAAGTCGATTCTCAATGTTGAATAATGCTTTCGAAGTAAGTCCCAGGAAGCAAAATATAAATAACCCACTCTCACTCTATGTATAAACACGAAAGAGGATAGATAGGGCAATGTATCTTAGGGCTATTGAATGTTATCTTACTCTAGTGCTCTGCTCTGCTTTCATCCAAAACAGCTCAGACAGCTCAGGAGATTAAACAAATTGAAGTGTTACACACTGTTTTGGTGTAATTTACTGTAATTGATGTTTCCATCTAGTGCCGAGGCCTGCTAAAGCAATTGCTTGTGTTTGTAGGGAGACATGCAGCCCAGTGGGGTGTATTGACTCAGGCTGTTGACTAATACTGCTCTGTTGGCATGTTTTAATGCTCTCCCATTGTTTGACTAAACAGAGACTCCTCTCTAAACCTAAAAGCACACCTAGCACACTGCTTAAGGTAGGCATCAGAGTGTGTCTGCTGCAGTGATAGTGAGAGGCGCTGCCACAACTTACTCTGAGTGTGTGAGAATCTGAACAATGAAACGCGTGGAATAAAGGCCAAAACATTTACAAACTGAGCAGGTAGTAACACTGAAAGGGACAATACAGTAAATCAAATTCCATTCACCAAACAGAGCCACTTTTAAGAACAATTTGAGGGAAACACATTCAACATAAGGTGAAATAATTTTAAGAAAGAATAATACTGGCATTTAATGAGAAACTTTTAAGATGTATCCCACATTATTCTTTCAGAGACAGTTTGGTTTTGTTGCTCTGGACTGTCCACTTAGACATTTTAGCAAAAATTTTATTTTAGCAGTTTAACACATCTTACAATTTTGCACAGGTCTGCATGGACACACATACACACACACACACACACACATACACAATGCAAGTAATCACAATATCCCAAAATGACATTATTCATATATCATTATACATTAAAGGTACACTATGCAAAATTGCCTCAGTTTGCAGTGAGGACCTTTTAGACTCTACTGGAATAAGCGCATATTAAATGGCTGAGTCCACGTGGTCCTCATCATCGGCACAGCCTCTAATAAATTTTGTGGGGGTTTTTTCCATATTTTTTTATTGGTTGAGTTTAAACTGTCCTCACTTTAATGACTGTTGGCAGTTTTGCGTAGTGCACCTTTAATCTATTTTTCAAACATTCTTCAGAAAATCTGCTGCTTGATTGTGAGGAACCTTTGTTTAAAAGTTTCTACTTGAAGCCTAAAATGGTTTGTCACATTGGCGCCACAAAAGAACAGCTTTTTCTTCCCTTAAGATTCCTTTTTTGAGGGGATTGGGGCGTGCAGTGGTTACATGTGAAACTCAGGCTGCTCCACCTCTACCTACACTTGCTTTTATCCTGCCGTCTCTGCACTTCACACGCCGCTGAGTTGCTCACATGTCCTGGATTTATTACCACATGATACTGAAAGGCGTACAGTCACATGACTCAGCGCAACACCTGAACCTACAGCTGTCATGACTGAGTCACCAGCGGCATGACACAGGATGAAACAAAAACTTTGAACTGTAAAAAATAAAAGATGAACAGGCCCTCATCTTTCATCCAATCTCCTGACCTGGAAAGACCAGAAAAAAAAGATTTGATTTTAGTATTCACTCTCAAGAACTTTTTTTTTCAGCTAAAAGGGTTCTTCTGAGGAATAATAACCCCACCCCCCCAAAAAAACATTTTGAAGCAGATCTTTTTTTCTCCTTCCCAAAAACCCATCGGAACCCTTTTTAGCATATTTATTTATAGCATGTTTTTGATTCAGAAGCCTGCGCAATAAGGCTCTTATGGCATCAAGTATCATCACATTACCCCTGACAAAAAATAAAGCATGTCTTCATGCTTGTCTGCACCAAACCCCACACAGAGTCGCACCTGTCTGATAACCATACATGCTATCCTACTCTGACAACAATGTTGGGGTGGAGAATGCATTCACATCCTTCTGAGCCTCAAGCATACACATTTACTGTCACCTTAAAGCCCCCCAATTTATATGCTTACTAAAAATAAGTGTCCCCAAAGGTACTTTTTAAAGTGGGATGCTTGTGTTTGAAACTTCAGCAAATCTCTTCTGTGAGGTTTCTTGGCTGCATATGTTTCTAAACTGAACTATTTCTGTTCTTTTCTTCCCTGGAAGTATCATAGAAATTATAAAGTGCCTAATAATGCAAAATGCAGGCAGGCTGCTCATCTGGCATAGCATTGCTTTATGTTTTACGTAAAGCCCCACTCTTTGAGTTTTTCGAGGATATGCATCAACAGATTCTTAAAAGGCAGAGCTTACAGACAGAATGTTTTTCACATCTCTTAGGTATTGACGCAAAAGCCACATTTCACTGTAATGTGTATTATGTTATGTTTTATCTCCAGTTGACTGTATTTATCTTCTCCAGTGAAGGTAGTGTAATTGTAAATATTACTTGAGCAATTTTAATTTTAATTCCATCCTGAGTTGAGTAATCCTGTGGGGTGATTGTCCCTGTCCAGAGAGCTGCAGACGATTTGGCTGGCAATCTCTCTACTTCCAAATTACAAAGGAGTGCACAGTCACAGTTATTTTGTCTTAAAGTAAGTATAATGCAAGATGTAAGCATTTGAAGATGGTTCTGCTAATTTGACTAGTGGAGCTATACCATACAGTCTTTTGTGAAAGCCATTAAGGCACAGGCTGACATTCAAATCCATTAGGACAGACCTACATGCCATAAGCTTCTATGACAGGCCATTTTAAAGGCAGCGAGAAGTAAAAAGGTTTGTAGGTTAAAAAGGTTGAATTTGCACAATTACAGTAGAAATGAGCAAATATCTACCTTTGCTCCATTTGTTTACCCAAGGTTTTTTTTTTTTTTTTTTTTTTCAAAAATGTTTATGCAAAAACATAGATCTCCAATTGTATTTTGTTTTTTGCTTTTTTCTGGTAATATTGATCAAAAACCATAATAGTACTGTAGGCTAATGCATAGACAGTATTCCCTTTTGCAGCAACATTTTGCATTTTGGATTCAGAAAATGCATTTTATGAAGCATTACATCACAACAGTCAGTTCATATTTCAAGGATGGCATTTATCTGTTTTTGCAAATGAACTCTTCCAGTATAGCAGGTTTTATGCAGAGTGACGTTTGCATCTGGGAAAATAAAACCATGCAAGGTGACTCAGTGTGCACAGCAAATAATTTATTTCCTGGTGTTGAGAAAACCACGTGTCAGACTCTGCAAATAACCTTTGAAAATGGTTTGTCATTGTACCTAGCCCAATTCTCCTACTGGGGAAAGCCCGAGAACGCTTAAATGTGTTTTTGTTGAGAGTATGACAAGATAAAAATCTGGAAAGAGTTTCCCTTGGAACCGGCCAAAAAAGTAGCACTAGACTTACTGAAACTGTCATCAATCGCCATTTGTTTTAGTTTGTTTTTTCCATACATTCAACACATTATCTATTGGCTGTCGCTCTTGGCCAAAGTGAATGTGTTAACACCACCAACTCTCAGGAGCCTTGGTATGCTATTTATCTGTACATATTTTTCAGTTTCACCCATTTGGCTACTATTTTGGCTCTTTATAAGCATGGATATATACATGTTATATCTCCGTACTGATATAGGAACACGGAAATCACACCAAAGATTGGGGAGATTGGAATTCAGGCCACGAGACCTACACTCAAACCATATGGATTTTCACACATCGCTGAGGTGTAAAATATTTTTTAACTTCTGAAAAACTATTTTCCCACCTGAAGAACCCTCCATTTGAATCAAAGGTTCTTCTACTTCAAAAGGTTTCACCTGGAATCTCGGGGTGTACAAAGAACGCTCAAAGCCCCCGTCGTTATTGAGAGTGAAGCAAAGACACATGTTACACTGTCTCAATTTGTGTAAGCATTTATGTTGTGTACACTTGGAAAGAAGCCGTGTCTGTTTGTGCCATATAGAATTATCACCTCTTAACTATATGACATTTCTGGAGAGAGAAAAACAATCATGGTACAGAAGGAGTGGGGGTGGGGTGGCATTTGTCAGTGCTCTCATTGGGGTTCAAAAGTAGAATGTAAAATGTCTGTCTTTGTCTAATCCAACACATTTTATTTTTGTAACTGAGAAATCTGTTCAGGGACCCCAACATTTTTTCCAACTGTCAGGGTGTCATTTATCAGAAAAAAAAAAAAAAAAAAGTGAAACTGAATTCCCACCCCCAGTCCTTCTGTATGCTCCGAGGCTAGCTGTTTCCAAGAAGCAAGGTGGCGGGGGGAGGGGGGGTGTGTGTGCAGGGACACGCACACGTGGACTCGGCGACCCGTCACCTCAAACACAACCATCCCTCAGTCATCCTGCCCCAACGCCCGGCCACCTCTTTGACATTGTAATGCCCTCGTCCCGTCCGCCGTCATTGAGCGGCGATGTTTGAGCAGCCAAAGCCAACAGACTCAACAGTATTGTCCCACATGATTAAGATGTTAACCTCCGGGGCAGCCCCGCTTGGTCTTTAGTGCCTCATTTTTTTTTTCTCTCCTCCTCCTCCTCCTCCTGCTTTTTCCTCTCCTTTTTCCCCGCTGTCTCTGTTTTTGTCAGGAGTCTCTCCAACTGCCTGCACAGTGACGCCGTCAAGCCATTAATGAGTCCCATCGCTGATAATGACGGCGCAGAGGTGGTCTGGGCAAGTGTGGCGAAGGAGCAGGAGCATAGGAGGAAGGTAGATTAGGATAATTACCTGGCCATGGGGGCATGTTGAGAAAGATGTCTTACTTCTTGCTAGCCTTGATCTGCTAAGGAGCAAGTACAATGTGGCCAGGTGTGATACTCTTCAATCATGGAGGAAAAAAAAAAAAATAGTTGGACCAATTAGTTCCAATCATGTTTAATGATCAAAGCGTGAAATGCTATGCAATTGAAAACGATATTTTGTTTGAAACAACTTTGTTTTTGCTCCGGTCACGGCGATTACCCATCGAGATTTTCGTGCAGAAGTCCTCCAAATCCCTCTCATGTACATATTTGTTGTTTATGGAGCTGCGGTGTGGGTCTCTCCTTGGCGAGTAAGCCCTAAATATCCACACTCACAGAGACTTTGAAGAGCCTATGAGGTCAGGTTTCAAATTATGGTCTGCACCCACACCAGGCTTTCTCTCACCACTCCTGTAAATCCATTCTCCACACAATGCATTTCAAATCAAAGCAGCGTCACCATAACATGCCTTAGGAAACATTAAGCCATAGTACGTTACTTTCATGTATGATAGCATAGCCCCTGTATGCTTTGATGTGCTCACTTTTTTAATGTTTTATTAATAATAACAGACTGGCTCCTTCTCACACCACATCAGCTTCTGGTGCTCCTTTCTCTCTTCCCGAGCTACCTCCCTCGCTCCCTTCCAAGCCTCGGTCCCTTCATCCCTCCCCAGCCCCTGAGCCATGTCTTGGGATTGGCCTGTTTGTGTTTGGAGGTGATTAGAGAGAATGACATGGGCCTTGAGATGAAGGGAGCGAGGGAGACCTATCAGAGGGCAGAGTGTACAGAGTGCCGGATCACCATTGGTTGCTGTGGAAATCAGACACGTCTTCATTTCTTCTAGCCATCCTCTCTCTCTCTCTCTCACTCTCTCTCTCTCTCTCTGAGTGCCCGGCTTTCACATCCAAGCTCGAGGAGGCAGGCAGGCAGGGAGGGAGGGGAGCGAAGGAGGGCGGTCAGGATTTCAGTTCCTGTCTTTTGACTGTGTGTGTGTGCGTGTGTGCATGTGTTTGCTCTCATGTTGCACGCAGTAAACATCTTAGAGATACAGAGGGCTGAGCGCTTCGACACTGATAACACTCACCCTCCTCCAAAGCTGGCCAAAATACAAATACCATGCTGGAGCGGCTTTCAGATTTCTAGGTACTGTGTCACTCCAGTTAAACCAACGCGCACTTTCTTTATGAATGGAGAGCTTTGTGCATGCATGATTCATACACGCGGAAAACCTACTCAGAATTTGAATACAGATTTCTCACCGACTTGTCTCTTATCTTTTCAGCTGTATTACAGGCCAAGTCTTTTGCACTTGTATTGCAGACAAAGTATCCCAAAACACACAGCGACTACTGCTTCACACATGTATTTACTCTGATATTTTCTTTCTGTCAATGGCAAGGCAATGTGTTGCTGGCATATTTAACAATAGATGATGGCCAGATAAACCCAACTGCCTAATTTATTTGATCACTCAGCAGCTCTGCACGCTCACATTTCTGTGCACGTGTATACACACACACACACACATGCACACACACACTCACACATTCACATCGGCAGAGTTTGTCATTTTTTTTCTGCTTTGTATTTGCTTTTTGTTTGTCTTTTTGATCTTTTTTTTTTTCTTTTTCAGATATGCTGCATTATTTATTGAATCTTTATTTTGGTTGTTGTATTATCATTTCAGGCCATATCTTTTGTTTTGCCATGACTGCACAATTTCCCAAGTCATTTAACTGCAATCTGTTTTTGTATTCTGTGTGAAATAAACTAATAAATTCAACTAAACTAAACTAAACTTATCCCTGTTTCATTTCAGAACGTGCTCCACGCAGTCAAGTTTCCAAAAGCCCCTCATTGACTTCTATATAATTCTCCCACACTCACACACACACACAGAGACAAATGATTCAGCATTACATAATGTATTATACATGCAAAATCTTCCCAAAGTTTTCATTCAAAGAATGTGCACCAGACTGTTGTCAGTATCAGGACGCAGCCAGTTGACACTGGCCGCCTGAACAGTGACATGACTGGGAGCAGCGGGGCTGGGCCTCAGCCGGCTCCCCTCTCCTCCATGCCCAGAATAGAGCTGCCTGGTCCGCAGACCCTCCAGGGGCACCTGGCTCCCCTCCCTGCCATCTCTGGCTGGATCGATCGCCGAGGCCGCCCCAGCCCAGAGACCAGGGGTCAGCATCAAAGGCCTCCTGCCCACATCCTGCCACCTGGTGTTCCATTTTGGACGAAGGGTACATTTCTTCTTCATCCCCTCCACCCCCTTCACCCTTCCACGAACAGGCTAAGGACACAAATCCAGCACCGCCCCTCCCTGTGATCTCCTTTAGCCTCCTTCCCAGTTGCCCACACGGTGAGACAGGGTGAGAGGTCAGGCCCCTCAGACCACCACACAGTCACACATCCATTTGATGGGGGAGATCTGCTTTTGATTTAATTATGACCTGTGAATCTTTGTCCCTCAACATGGAAATGATTTGGAGTTTGTTTTTTTTTGGCATGTGTGGAATGTGCTGAATTTTATCTGTTAAACAAACCTAAAATGTTCATTTTCAGGGACCAGCAGGTGTCAAGTAGACCTTCAAAGTTTTCAGTTTCACAAGCACAGTGTGTCTGTAGCGTTTTTTCTATACACCAATGGACAAAACAACCACATTAACACATGTGAATATTTAAATAAATGAAGTATTTTAATCAGAAATGATTATCACAATAACACTATGGAATAATGCAAAAGCATACACACCTTCTCCACCTCTTCACTAATGAAAGTAATTACATGTGCAAAACATTGTTGTTTATAATCATGCATGAAATAAAGTGAACTTTTTGGCTCACACTTGAAACATGTTTCATTATTAACTGATCAACAGATCTGCTACGGTATGAATCTCTCTCTCTCTCTCTCTCTCTCTCTCTCTCTCTCTCTCTCTCTCTCACTCACTCCCCATGTTGGTCAAGTAACAAATGGCAGGCCTATTGAACACACATTGTATCTCCATGAGGGCTGTCCGACCATTAGCTCCAGGAATACATATTAATCAATCCAGATTTTTGAATCTGTTTATTAAGCCCAGCCATTCTTCTCTCCAATGCATTAGCAGATCTCAGTATGTCCCCTACTCTTGTGAACAGGGATGAGAAGGAGATAGAGGGAGAGGAAATAAAGGTCTGATGAGTTTGGCAAAGGCAGGATGGAGGCTGAGACAGATGGCATGAAGTCTGCAGCACTCTGGCGTGGCTCGCCTGGTGCTAAAATCCTCCTCTCTCACATTCCAACAAATCCTACCAGGAGGCTGGAGAGTCTGTCACACCACTCCAAGGATCCACAGGGCTCTCATCTACCCCCCATCCATCTCCTCTGCCCCGCGCCC
>OMLF01004141.1:7381-18233 GCA_900302615.1 Holocentrus rufus | reverse complement strand
GCATCTTGTTGGTAAAAAAGTGTCATCTTTATGAATCAAAGGAACAGAAAAAATCCTTCTCTTTACAGCTATCTGGTAATTGCAGCCACTTCCTGGCATTTCTTATCTGACTGAATCTCCCAAGCTCTATTAAATAATTTGCGAGTTGAAAGTATGTTTAAAAATATGACATTATTTGTGATTTTAATTATTCATGTACAATTAAATTTGTGTCACTGCATATTAACCCGAGCCAAAAGAGGGTGCTTTGACACCAAAGAGCATAGAAATGATTGCCCAGAGGAATGAGAGGCAGAGGACTCTGGAGGGGAGAGGCCTGTGTGAACCGTCGCTGCTGTAACAGTTTGTAAGAGTGTGAAGGTCACGTAACTCAATCACGGCGTTCATCAATTATGTACAAAGGAGCTGTGATGGCTTTAAAAATTTGAGTATCGCTATGGTTATGAGATGCTTTGGAGTCACACTGGGAAGCATTTGGTGCTTTCGAATTAGGCCACTGGGCCAGACTAGTGCTCACACACACACACACACACACACACACACAGAGCATGTGGATGCTTTAATGCTCCGTGGTCCCTCTCCTGCCAAGTCTGCCCGGTGATGTCACGGTGTCAGGGTGTCCATCCAGGATTAATGCCCCAGCTGCTGCACCTTGATGAGGTCTAACTACACACACAGGCACACACACACATACACACTGAATTAAAGTGTATCCTGTGTTTCTAAAACCACCAGTAGAGGGCACAAGAGGCATGTGAGGCAGGTCAAACTTCTCCTGGCAAGTATTTCGACATATGGGGCGCAGATAATATTCAAGAGCCTGTTATTGTTTTTTTTTACCAAGCAAGACTTAATTTGCCTGCAATAAACAACTATAATTACCGTTTTGGAGAGCACTGTAAGTCATGCTGTCAACCACAACTGGTGCCTATTCAAATTTTGAATCACAAATCTTTGTTTGAGCACACTGAACTTCTGCAGTCCAGCAGCGATAGTCCTGTCAGTGCACAAAACACCAGCATGAAGTCAAACGCTGCGTCCTGGTGGAGCAGCTGCTTCCTTCCCTTCTGCCCCCTCGAAGCCCAAAAGCTGAGCGATGAGGAACATGCAGCTTGAAAGAGGATGTGATTTAATCAGCGTGCTGCCCGGTGGCCCAACTCGACTCGTGTCGTCCTTGACTCCTGGCCTCTAAATGAATCACAGATCCACTAAGTCAGGGGCAATTTGTATGTCATTGTGATTCAATCAGCTCCTTAATCCTATCCAGCCTAATGTCAAACAACAGGTTATTTACAAGGCCTTTCCTGGGCGGTACCACACACACCCATGCTGACTGACTCCATCAGGGATCCCAGGGAATTAATGCGAAATGAGATGATTGGCTGTGTGGGACTAAACCAGAGCTGACTTACTGGTAAAGACGGAGAGAGAGAGAGAGAGAGAGAGAGAGAGAGAGAGAGAGAGAGAGAGAGGGGACTAACCTATTTTACTGCTCCACTCTGACCTGCTAATAGTGTCTGAATCACAAGCATACTGTACTTTGTCCTCTGCTACCCCCCCATCCCCCTCCCGCTTTGTGTCTTTCTCCACAGATTAGAGTTAACCTGGCAGGCCTGAGAGCCTGAAAATAAACATAAAATGTTGCGTGAAATGATAAATATCAAGCAGCAAATCAGTCAAAGTATCAAAAAAACTGAACTATGTCTGAAACCTTCACCTCGAGCTAATCTGGTGTGTTTATGGGAAGAGAAGCTGAACTGTTCACCTAATAGAGGTCTTGTGGTTTCCATTCCTGGATCTCATGATTTCATGCAAGTCCAACTTAGACCCATAAAACCCATGACATGGCTACAAGCTGTGATCACCCTCTCCTCTCCAATCCCACAACTCACAACTCTATTTTCCATCCTTTCAGACTTTTTGGCCGTCATATATCAAATATTCATTACTCAATCATTGCATATTAGTGGAGAGGGAGGTGTGTTTGTGTGTGTGTGTGTGTGTGTGTGTGTGTGTGTGTGTGTGTGTGTGTGTGTTAAGCTGCACAAGGATTATCACATGACTCATAGTTAACATAAGCAAAGGCTTGTGTTGAGGAAGCAAAGGGGAAAAGAGGGAAGGGGCGTACGTGAATGTAGGCCGTGTTATGTCATTGGATATTAGGGTGTTTGAAATTTTAAAGCCTCAAGCTGGAACTGGATTATAGTGCCATCTGTGGGAAAACTTTCGCCTCCCTGGTGACTTGGTTTATGCGTTTGCTTATTATGAATGTCTCAGCTTATTATTTATTTCGCTGGATTTGAGGCATTTAAAATTTGTTACATTTTTCAAGCCCCCTGACTGAACTCACGATACAAAGACAAATATGCCATACAAGTTGGTGTTGTTTTAAAGCGATGAAGCAAAATGAGCATTTATATTGTGTTATGTTGATGCTTGAAATGAATGAAGATAATGTCTCCATTAGCAATTTCTTCCCATTAGAAATAATGGGCATAATTGGTGTATGGAGAAAAAAAAAGCCCAGGCTTGCGGCCGTGCAGAAACCCATGCATATCATTTGATTCTCAGTAGCTTGTGTCTCTGCCTTGGTATTGAAATGGAAACGTTCAAATAATTTAACCTCACATGAAAAAGGCTCCACTATATCAGCCTTATCAGTGTCAACACTGAGTGCTGCTGCTGACTCGCTGTTGCTGGTGTCACCGGCTCCTTTAGGACAACAGCTCTCAAAGTCAGTCCGGAGATCCCCAGGGCTTATTCAGGGGGCTCCTGAGGTCTCAAGCAAAATAAGGACTCATTTAAATTCAATATAATTCAATCCACTAAAAATGATTCCAGTGACCAAGTGTACAACATTTCTAACCTAATCATTGGTTTAAATTTATCCATACACTGTGTAGACAGCTATATAGGTTAATATTAAAGCAAAACAATAAACAAAACTCTTTCCATATGGGAGTCCCCGGGACAAATTCTATATATACTGGAGGATTATATTGGAATATTGGAGGGCAAACCCTATTTTCAGTTTAGAATTAAGGCTGAGAGGAAAATTTAAATTTGTATCATATAATTAAATACTACCCCGTTTTAAAGATAGAAAGGACAAACAAAAATCATCCTGGTTTGCCTACCTAATTATTTGCCATGGCTGCAGGTCAGCGGGACTGTGACCCCCTTTCTTAGGCAATTAGGCTAAAGAGTTGTATCCTTGATATTTTGGAGCTTCGCACATGCTATGCTTTTTCTACTTTGGGAATCTATGCTGTGGCATCTATTTTGGGGGTGCTTTAACACAGGGGGGAGGAGTCTGTTTCCAATTTAGGAGAGGATTTGGTGACGTCAGAGCGGAGCCAGCGCCCTTACGCACCACACAAGTTGAAACGCGCTCTCCTCTCCCAGCGACCAGAACCCAGACGTCAGCTGAACATGGCGTTGGTCTAGAGAGCTGTCAGTAGTGCCGAAGAAAACAAAACATACAGAAACGCTTCTCCGAGAGTCAGCGACGGACTACAGTAGAGTGTCGAGGCTCGCATGTTTACATTTCTTTTAATTTTGTCCGCCGCTACCTCCTCTAGGACTGGAAACGTAACGCTGAACAAGGCAAGAAAGAAGGGGGCGGTTGAACAGAGTTGACAGCCACATTTACTCTTTACAGCAGTCACGTTAACCTTGCTAATCTGTAATAATGTGGGCTAACCTCGTTAGCTAACTAACGCTACTGCCGCTTGGATAGCTATCGATCCTACCAAGCATAATTTAGTGCTGTTTGGATAAACTCGTCATGCACTCGCAAAGCTAATAGCCAGAGAATAATACACAACATGATCCTTTGAGCTGTTGGTCTTTTTTTTTTGCCTGGCATTCAAATCCATGCTGCTCACCTGATACAGGTCGGCTTAACCTTATTCCGCCGGGCGTCGTATGTTAAGTTCATATTGTTTTTCTAGTGGACTTGCAAACGTTAGCTAGCCAGATAAAAACAATGTCAGATAATCAGAGCTGGAACTCGTCGGGTTCGGAAGAAGATCTGGAGCCGGAGTTGGGACATCCTGTTGGTATCGCCGAGTTCAGCGGAGTCCTCAGTAAGGTACGTTTTGGTCCAGTTGAATCTCCTCGGGTTAACACAAACAGTGTCACTGTCGGTGAGCCAGCAGTTATACACAAGGAGGATGCACTCAGTGTCGGGCAGGTGGCCGTCCACATATCATGGTGAAGTGATGTATTTGGTGCAGTTTTACACCATGATCATGACATTTGGACTTGAGGGGTACGATTATACGACAGTCACCACCTTAACGTCTTGTCTGTGGAGAGATTTTTTTGAAATCCCCCACTGACGCTGCGAGATAGCTGAAAATTGACGAAGATATTATTTGTCCATGTGTACTATAACCTATAGCCACCATAACCATGATCCTGTAATGCTCAGCTAAACATTTTACCACCAGCCAGCCGCCATATGTTAGTAAATTTTATATCAGGCGGGTAAGTCATTCTGAACTTAGTTGGCAGATAAGTAGTTTGTCTCTATTATTTAAAAGCACAATAAAAAATTGTTTGGCTGGTAAAATCGTGAGTTGTTGTTGGTTGGTTCTGGGATTTCCCCTCTACTGTAGTCAGTAGGCGAAAATGTTTTTTGGTTGATCCACTGTGGTCATAAGTTTACAGCTTTAAGTTGTAGTGTAAACGTGCTAAACAAAAGAGAGTCCACACTAACAGTGCTATTTTATATTTCATACCTGCATGGGTATGATAGTTGTAAATGTACATCAGAGGTGGTCAATGAATGACATCGTCTCTACCATGATAAATAATTTGGAGAGTTACTATCTTGTACACAATGTACAGACAGTGTCATCCCACCTAAAATGAACACGAGTTCTGGGGACTGGACTTGAGGTTAATAACCTACTTAACAAATTTCAAAAGTAGAAAAAGCCCTCTACATTCCTGCTTACTCTCCAACACTGATAACAGTGTGGATACAGCAAATGGTATTACTCAAGGTTATGGGTCAGTTGACAATGATGGAGTAAACAATGAAATGTTTCTGCAAAGTTCAAGAGTATTTGCCATGCAGGTGGCAGGGTGTGCATACCTGCTAATCAAAGGCGCTCTTTGTGATTAAGCACTGCAAGCTACTGTGGGTTTGATCTGCCGTCTGACTTCCGTTTGTAAACAAGCATCGCAGTCTGCGGCTACAAAAAAAGTCTTGATGTCCTATTTTGCCATCTGTTTCTGTTGCTTTTTTTGTTTACTTTAGTTCACTCGCCGGGCCCAACTGACTGCCGTTTTAATTAGTTAAGCATTTGGCAAGCTTATGCTGTATTAATCTCACTGAACACTGATGGGGTTACCTCTAAACAGATTGCATGCTGACCTGCTAACCAAGCGTTTTGTGAGATTATGTAGATCATCATCCCAAAAAAACTCACCTGTTCAGTCATACCAAGCCATGTGCACAAGATTTGTGACAATAGGTTAGCACATATGACTACATTTATTCCACGTGTATATCCTTGTTCCTCCGGTTCATCCAGAAATCCAAACAGTCAGCACGTTTTTAATATAGAAATAAATTAACAAGAGTTTTTCTCTTCCAGTGGACAAACTACATCCATGGCTGGCAGGACCGTTGGGTGGTGCTGAAAAACAACACGCTCAGCTACTACAAGTCTCAGGATGAGAGAGAGTATGGCTGTCGGGGGTCGCTCTGCCTCAGCAAGGCTGTCATCACTGTGAGTACTGTCTGGATCGCCGGGTTCCTCATCACAGCCACGCCAAAGAGTGACATGCAGAGCTGATATCTGATCACCCGGAATTAGTCTTTATTTACTGGAATGCAGTGAGGTCTGCCAGCTCACTCAGTATCAGTGCTTTTCCTTGAAAGATATGAACAGGTCATGCTGATCAAGTTAATATGAAGAACATATGAAGAAATCTAGCATAATCCGAGACAGTTTCAACTGACCTGGGCAGTCTTTTAAGACACCTCACCACTTTTCTCTCTCTCTCACACAGAAACACACACACAGATAACACAAAATAGAATATCAAGCTATTTACCCTTTTTGAATTGTAGCCTTATAATTTTGGGAGGCTGGAATGTAAAACAAAAGGCGTGATTCAGATGCCAGGCACACATCATGTGTTCCTGATTCCTAAAGGAATGCCCCTCCCCTTTCCTTGATGCACGTGTTATCCCTGACTCACCGTTGGCTGATCTGATCTAATCAGATGAGAAACCTTACCCTAAAGTTTCTCAACCTCATTCTTCAGCTGCAGGTGGCAGCCTATTTTTTATTTATTTATTTATTTTTTCAACAAAGAAAGTACTCCAGATTATGTCCCAAGTATGCTAGAGGGTGGCCGGCCTGTCAGGTGACTGTTCCAGTTTCAGAACAACATGCAGTGTGCTAATGCTCTGTGCTCACTGCAAACGTCTATCATGAGACTCATAATGCTGTGTCACTGTAGAGGTTATACCAAGACATGCTGTTAACACTTGGTAGCTCCAGATTATGGCAATTTATCTGAAGGAACACATTTCTAAGTATTTGCAGACCTGAATGAAATAATGATGTTGTACAATATCACTGACTTAGAAGAGCTGTCATGAAGATCCACTTTTAAAAAATTAGTTGTTATGGAGACTAAAGTGGCATATTAATAATTTATTTCTACTTAATTTTTCGCATCAACACAATTTCACATCAATATAAACATACTAAGCCTCGTCTGATATGATATATCCTTTGGCCAAAATTATTTCCGTATACCAGAGTGGCATGTTTACCTTTTTGGCCGGTACCGCTGGTACTATTAAGGTTCAGAATTCTCTTGCACACAGATAAGATGTGAAGCAGACATACACAGAGACTTCTTGTAATAACAATTCTTCTTTAATTGGAGGCCACATCTCATCATTTTCAAAATTGTGAAACTGTAATGCCTAACATTCACCATCATTCATCTGTCCCTTTTATTTCAATGTTGCCGGATGATTAGAGGAGTGGAGACACATTCATGTAGGTCATTTGAAGTCCCAAAAATCAAAACTACCCCACAACAAGTAGATGATGCCCAAGAAACTCTTATTGATATTTTCACTTATAATAAGAACCAGCAGGAGAAACCTCTTTACATGTGTGTGATTGGATTAATCTTTATGTTAGCACAGCACATTTATTAATAGGAAACTATACAGGCTTATATTGACAAAATTCCTCAATTGTACTTTTTCAGTGTTATCTCAATAATTATTAAGATGACAGTATTAAAAACAGTACTGCAAGATATCCAATGTAGCAGTACCAACAAACAGTAGACCGGCTAGCAACAAGTCAAAGTAAATGCAAATGCAGCTTTTTTTGAAAAAATAAATGTCAGCAATGTTCCAACTGGTGGTCACAGGAATGGATGAATATTTTTATGTCACGGCTTCCTTTGCCTGCCACATTATTTTGTCACTTTCTTCAGACTTGGAAGTCCTCTCTTTATGTTTCCTGTCTTTTGCAAAGCTGAAGTGCGTCCGTACTGCGGCCTTTTCATCGTCATCGATGGGGGAACGGTTGCGTTGCCGTTGGACTCAGTGGAGGACTGACAGGGATGATGACGCTGATTTATCGCTGCTCACAGCCCGATTATCCGTGGCTTTAGCTCTGACTGTGCTACCACGGGCACGTTCTCTGTGATGCTCACTTTCCACTGAGTAACGCAGGATTAGAGCGCTGCTGGGAAAATAAAACGTCGGTTTGCATTTGTTGCGAAGCCCGCCGGCAAGTTTTTGGTTATTGCCACGATCGCAGTCATAAGAGTTAGGGGCGGTGTCATAACTGGGATCGTTGATTACCATTGTGCATAGTAATATCGGTTATTGCTCCATCTGTACTGTATAACAGGCTAGACGAGAAGTGTGGCAAAGGTCACCCTGTGATGACAGCAGCATATTGAAGAATGTTGTGAGCCTCCTTCCTCTTGGAGTCTCGTCTCAAAGAGCTGCCGCACTTTGGCAAGCACAGAGAGAACAAATCCATACACGTCTAGCATTGTTTTGCTGGATGTTCTCTGCCGCACTCTTCACGCCGTTCCACCTTGCAGCGCTTCTCAGTGGGAACCCAGGTCAGTCATTGACTGAGGCTCGGTCTCTGTGCGTCTCTCTCTCTCCACACAGTAACAAGGAGAATGAATGAATTACTGTTCCCAGGCGGCGTAACGCAGGCTTTGCTATTTACTTTGTCCAGCTTTATTCATTCCCAGCCTGTGTAAATATTAACCTCCGTGTCGTGCACTACTGTCGTCATTTCTCATTCCAATGGAAATATGCTTCATGAGTGTGATTTGTAAATATTGAGGAGTTATGGCTGGTGATAATCTACCTCGGACAATCATTGCCTTCTTTGAACAGAGATATTTTCTCTCTCTCTCTCTCTCTCTCTCTCTCTTTCTTTCTCACACACACATACACACACCATGATAACAACAAAGACCTGCTTTTATGTACAATATGTTTAAATTTTTGAAGGTTCCTATATTGCATTCCCTTTTTACCAAGGGAATACTGGCAAAGCAAAAGCATATAAGCAGTAAGCTCACCCATGATGGTATCTGTGGAAACCTAACTCAGCAAAAAAAAAAAAAAAAGGCAGTCGTCAGGCATTTCTCTTACTTCCCTGAAAGTTATGATTTGGCAAGGATGAGCTGATTGTAGAATAACCATGGTTTATGTTTGGTTATGACACTAAAAAAGCAGAAGATGAAGCGCCCAGACCCAAAAAAACAGGAGGGGAGGAGAGTCTGTACATGTTTTGAAATAACAATGGAATTTATACCAGTTATGTCTTGTCTCACTGTAACAAAACTTGCCAAGCTTCATTCTCTTATTGTGTGCCAACAATCAAGGCAAATATTGCACCAAGCTGGGCTCAAGGCTACTGATGCCACAGAGGATTAGAGCTGTGTTTTGATTTGGGGTAAAATGCTCTGGTGTAATACCAGCCTGTCCTCACAGTGCTTGCGTGTCTGACCAGTATAAAAGCTGGGAATGCTCATGTGTGTCAACAATCCATAGGTCAGGAGTCGGTCTGTGGTGAGCTCTGCATTGTCTCATTTCTTCGACAGACAGAGAAACACGTAGGCTAACTAGAAAACAGAAAATGACAAGAGGCAGATCCTGATGAAATCCTCAAACCGCAAAGAAATGGAAAAGGTTGCAGACAAAGCTCTTCTCACAGGAACTCAAAACCACAAGCCAGACATGCTCCAATGTTGCTGATGAGGCAAAATCCAAACAAGGTGGGGTGTCTGGTTGTCCTCGCCCAGAAAATAAATAAATGAGTAAACTATTTCCTGCAATTTCACATATATTTTACATTTGGATTGTACATTGCTTACATTGCCAAGATGCCATCTACTTTGTTTTTTAAATCATATTAGATGTTTGCGAGTACCAAATAAAGTCAGTTGCTTTATTTTGCGATAGTTGAATGAAAGATGAGGAAAATTGTACGTATGTGCATCAAGATGCAATGTTTAAAATGTTGAAAATATTGAGAAATTTGCAACATTTTTGCAAGTTTTGATTTTAACAAATGAGATTACAGCCCCGGGAGCAGCACAGAACGCCAAATTTCTTTCTCAGTGCGTTTAGTTTGGCTTGGACTCTCTGTTTGTAAGGGATTATTTGTCAAAACTGTGAAGGAACAAAGCAAACTACAGAATCTTTAAATGTTTTATTTAAATATTCCAGGTGGTTTAAGTATTAAACATTTAGGAAGTTAACTTGGCAGCGAACATCAGCTGGTGTTAGGTGAACTACCAACTGAGGACGCGACCTGACATGGCCTGTGTTATTTTTAGGCACTTCGATGAGATGTGATGTTGTCCAGTGACTTGTTACAATCAGACATATCGATTTGTTAGGCCAGTATGTGTTTGGGATTGTACTCACAGGGCACTGCTGTCTGTTACTTAATGTGATGAGACTGATGTTGGAAAAGGCCCATTGTTTAATATGTGTAACACGATGATATTTTAGTACGTACTGAGTGCTGTAGCATCATTGAATACTGCTCCTATATGCATTAGCTCCAGAGTTAGAGCTCGCTGTACAATGATGCCCTGCTTGTTTTAAAATCTTTGTCAGTGTTGCCATGATACTAGACTTTTGACCAATACTGAGTTTAATATCCAAAATTGTAAACTGCTTTGACAGCGTGATAAACAATCAAGCAGTGGGTTGCCAAATGTCAAAGTACTGCATTGTACTTTGAACACAAGAGTTTCTATATGTTGGTTGGGCGTTGTCATCTTTGTAACAGAAAAAGCTCCATATTTTGCTCTTGGCACACGTTTCGTCAACCAGTTACGTGGCGTTGTTGAGATTGTCTGTCAGCATGTCAACATACTATCTGCACTAATTTCACATTATAGAACAGATTTGATAAAAAATCAGTTAGTGTTTCTAAAATTCAATCATCAGTTCTATTGTTGCACCTGTATAGCCCTCTATCACAGCAGCCATTCTGACATGAAAGAGCACGTAAACACAGGTGATACTAATCATATTACCAGTAATTGAGATTATGTACTTAAATAGAACAGAACCTTAATAATTTGATTAGTAACACCTGTGTTTACCTGCTGTTTCATGAAAAAGGGCTATTGAAGTTGTGTTGGAATTTGGATTATGACAACTTTAATTCTTCTTCTGCTTACATTTTTGATTGCAAACTGGTACCTCCATACCAGTGTGTGTGTGTGTTTGTGTTTGTGTTTGTGTTTGTGTTTGTGTTTGTGTTTGTGTGTGTGTGTGTGTGTGTGTGTGTGCTTGTGTGTGTGTTTGTAT
>OMLF01004136.1:123186-133998 GCA_900302615.1 Holocentrus rufus | reverse complement strand
ACCATGAGAGAGGTGTGCATGCGTGTGTGTGTGTGTGTGTGTGTGTGTGTGTGTGTGTGTGTGGTGGGGGCTCAGGTTTGGGGAGCAGGAGGTTTAAGGGAGACCTTCTCAGGCTGAGAGTGGGTCGGCACTGAGGTGTTTTATCTCTCTTGTCGGTGCAGACGTAGACGAGTGTCAGACGGGAACACACCGCTGCGGAGCGGGCCAGATCTGTCACAACCTCCCTGGCAGCTACCGCTGTGACTGTCAGACGGGTTACCAGTATGACGCCCTCCGCCAGGTCTGCACCGGTACGTATCACTCTCTCAAGCCTGTCAGATGATGATGGGTCTTACTTCTAAAAATACCTCCGGAAAGCAGAAGCTGCTCTGGAGGCCAGCCAGCCGCAGCTTTTTTTTTTTTTTTTTTTCAGGCCAATTCTTCATTCAGGTCATGTTGGATTTAATGTGAGTGCGACCTGCCCAGTGGGAGCCACCGTTCACATCAGCTTCCTCGTGGTAATTACAAGTGGGAGGTGGGACGTTTTTATGGGCTCCGACATCTCCCACTTATGCTGCATTTGAACTCAAAATATCCAATTTGCGACAACATTGTGTTTGCAGCGTTATCTCGGGAAAATGGATGCCCACAACACAAACTGTATTTTCCACCAGGAGGAAAAACAAAAGTGTATACAGCACTGTTTCCTAAAGTGGTAAATAAATATATTCATTCAGTTATTACTGTAAATGGCAAAAGGTATTTTGTTTCTCGCCATTTTTGCGTACTCTGTCACTTGAACTGACACTGAAGAAGTGGAACGATACCTGAATTTCCAACTGGTAGTTGTGAGCTGGAGTCCAGTTCAGTTTGTTTTTTCACCAGTCGGAGCTCGTTTTTTACTGCAGGATTTTGCTGCATCGATTGTGATCGACGCTTGTAAAGCCAGCATAAAAATGGCATTTTGAAAAGCGGGGGTTGTTGGTGATATTACTGATTGGAGTTTTTATGTACGTCCACAATGCAGCGATCACCAAAATATTGCAGGAGGGAGAAATAATGGGGGTTTGATATAAAAACAAAAAATTTTAAAAACCCAATATAAGAAAATCTTTTCAGCAGACATACCTTACAGGGTTCCCATAGTCTTGGAAAACCTGGACAAGTCATGGAGTATTAAAATCTCATTTTCCAGGCCTGAAAAAGTTGTGAAAGTAAGATGATCAAAAGTTTTGGAAAAGTCATGGAATTTAATGTTATTGTGTATAATGAAATGAAATACAGTAATCTTCCATGGATAATCTTATTTGTAACGTAAAATGCATCGATGCGTGACTACGTAATACTCCTTCAATTTCACTTCACTTGTTCATGTACTTACAGGTTGTGAATGGTCATGGAAATTTTATTATGGGTCCTTGAAAAGTCATGGAAAAGTTTTGTCTGTGAAAATGTGCGGGAATCTTGATAATAGGATGTAAATTTAGCTAACAAGTTAAAAAAAAAAGAAGTCATTTTGTCTTTAAATTGCTGATCTGTGGTTGAAGTGGAGTTGGTATTAAGACCTGGGTGGACCAGAGGATTGTGTCCGTCTTCTGATAGAGACACTTCTCTTCACCTGGCAGATGTGAATGAGTGTTGGCGCTATCCTGGAAGGCTGTGTGCCCAGACCTGTGAAAACACCCCGGGCTCCTACCACTGCTCATGTACAGCCGGCTTCTCCCTGGCGTTTGATGGCAAGAACTGTGAAGGTAAGATAGTCTGCTAAATGCCACTTTGTTTAGACGAAGCAACAAAATCTCCTTTAAGAGCTTTGGAGGCCGATGTGAGCCTCTGGGACAACACCAGCATCAAAAGGCTGCTGCGTCTTCAGTAGAGACTTTGGAGATGATATTTAAACGCAAACCATTTACTGTCGGGGGCCTTTCCAAGTATCTGTTATCAGCAAAGACTGTTTTCTGTTGGAAATTAATTTATTCTCCATCTTTGGCATGCAGGCGAAGTCTGGTGGCGCGTGCATAATGGCTTCCTGGTTTAGGTGCAGTCTGTCTTGGGTGTTTTGAGGAAGAGGCTGTGCTTCAAAGAGCAAAGCTAACCAGGAGTGTGATTCACATTATACTAGGCTTGTCACCGCCATTATTTAGGAAACTTAATCAAGCCCTGAGCATTCCTGCTCACAACCCAAAGGTGAAGCTTTCCATTTATCAGGCTTTATTAAAAGGACTTGTCGGAGCTACATGATTAGATTTTGATTAGTGCTTTTCACATTACTGCTCTCCAGCCACTTCAGGCTCTTCTTTCATGGCCGGTACAACAACAAACACCAACAGACAAATTTCTTGCACCTCCATCATGGCAGATTTAATTGAAGTGGTGATCCATGAGAGGCTTTATTTTGTCTCCATCTTTGGTGCTTAACACTCCTTGTTGTCCTCTTTTCCCTCTGAGTTTCTGTTTTCCACTGAGACATGGTGGCTATTCCTGCTCACTTTAAATACCCAGTTCTTCTTCCTCAGAAACATAATATGCATCACCTCCCTTAAGCCAGAGGATTTTTCCCCGCAAAGAAACTACATGAAAATGAACAAAAAAAACTAAATCCATATCATCTCTGTGTCTGTGTCTCTTCTCAGATGTGAACGAATGCGACAAAAACCCCTGCAGCCAGGAATGCGCCAACATCTACGGTTCATACCAGTGCTACTGCCGCCAAGGTTTCTACTTGAAAGAAGACGGACACACTTGTGAAGGTAAATGAGATTTTTCTCCAAGTCCAGAAGACCTGGTGGAGGCTTACAGTTTGTTCCTTAAACATTAGCAGCTGTTCTAGTTCTGCTTTTCTCAGTATTTTTCCTTTACTGAGACAACAGGAAGATGAGACGACAGTGATGAAGCTTAAATGATCCCCTTGTGGAAACTGCATCATTTGCAGGAGGCAAATCAGCCACCAGTAAATCAAGGTTTGAATGGAAATTGCAGAAAGCAGAGTGGAGTGCAGGTAGCAGTGCTGTAATTCAAGGTGCAATAAATAAAAGTAAAGAGCATTTTCAACTGGCTACCAGGAATTTTACAGGTACAAGAGCTGATTCACACAGATATTATTCAGTCTCAGTCCACATTTATATGCACAGATATAAGATGCATGTGAGGAAAATGAGACCATATGAAAACAAACTTGTGCAAGTATGGCAAACAGCAAATGTGCATTAAAAGTGCAAAATATCAATAATAGACGCAGATTAGGATTGGATCAATATGTACTTTTTAAGACTGATTCTAATTCTGATGTTTTTCCTTTAACTGAAGCTGCTCTTAATTGATATTTTGTGCCGATCTTTAAATTTGAAAATTGCCATACAGAAAAGTAGACAAGAAAACTAGTACTGGAGTAAATTTGAGGAAGACGCAAACTTGAAAAGATAAGAAAGACTGTCAAACAATATTAAAAATCCTTTCAAAAAGAGCTAGAAAATAACATCTTTCATGTCAGAGAGAGAAGACATGGACACATTGATATCCCATATTCAAAAAAGGCAGATATCGGCCTGATATATCAGTAAACTGATATATTGTCTAAGCCTGATACAGATGTGCAGAGGTGGAATAAGACAGCTGAGGATGCAGTGCTGCGCTTCTTTGCTTCCCTTTTGGCTGAGACCGGGGCCGATGTGGCAGGCAGTGTCGTAAAACTGAACAGCAGTTGGTAGAAAGGAAGACTTCAAGAGCTGGGAGGGTAGAGAGAGAGAGAGAGACAGAGAGAGAGAGAGAGAGAGAGAGAGAGAGAGACGTAGTACGGGAAACACAACACACGTTTCTGTCAGGTTTGATTTTTGACCAGCAGGGGTCGATGTTAATTGCTTCACCATCCGTAGCCACGGGTTAACACATCGATGTTTTTTTTTTGTTTTTTTTTTCACTTAGCTGTTCTTTAAAAATAACCACGCAGGAAAACACTTTTCTGTTACAAATCCCATCGCGCGGCTGAAAATCAAAGGCCCGCAGAGGCTGAGAGTTAATATTTAATATTAGTCTCCATTGATTGAAGAGGTGATACGTTTCCACAAGTGCTGCAGGCAGATCAATAACATCATGACTCTTGTCATCAGTAATAGATTTCATGTTGTCTTTGGTGACAGGGCCTTAAGGTAGCATCTGTCATTCATCTCCCAGACACACACACACACACACATGCACACGCACACGCACACACACAAAGCAGCACCTTTACACTATTTTCGCTGAATGATCAAGAGAAAATGTCACATTGCATTATTTAAACACGCCTTTGGCCTTCATAGAGCTTTCTGCAATGACTGATGATATCTTTTGTGTGTGTGTGTGTGTTTGTGTGCGTGCATGTGTGTGTGTCTTTTTGACAGATATTGATGAGTGCTCCCAGAGCATTGCAAACCTTTGTGCCTTCCAGTGTGTCAATGTTGCTGGCAGCTACCAGTGTGCCTGTCCTCCCCATGGATACACCATGTCTGCTAATGGACGCACATGCAGAGGTGAGGCCCGACTTAATATGCACTACGTACGCCTCCGAGATGCCTCCGAGCACGGCATGAAAAATCACGCTGCAGTCCATGAAAAACACCAGAACTCCATCTGAAGTGGATTTTACTGTGAATTGATGGTTATTTTGTTTGTTTATTTATTTGCACATTATGCGGTCGAGCCAAGATGGACTACACGGGAAGATCCAAGAAGCAGAACAGAAAAATCAGTCAGTCAGTCAGTTAATTATGTAATTAAATAAAAACATAATGCTTAAAAATACTTAAATATTTACAAAAAATCTTTAAAATATCTAGAAAAATGCTGCTTATTCCTTCTAAAGGCTTAGCTGATGAAGACTGATGTACGCTCAGTTTGACAAAATGTGTTGGACAAAAGCATTTGATAAATGACATAATGTAATGTAATGTGATATGATACTATAAGAAAACAATACCTTATAACACCATAAAACGGTTTAGTGGAGAAAGAGTGAATGAATTTGAATGTGGCTCATTTATTTGACAAGAGTCATGTATAAGAGATTTCCTCTGAACTGTTTTTCTGTGTGCCTGAATGCCCGGCAGGCATCATTTTAAAGTCTGTAACTTTTTTATACCCTCAGTTTCTCATATTTAGCATCACTTAGTGAAGTAGCCTTTTATTCACTTTCCTTTTTTTTCATCCGGACAAAACAACAGTCACTGCTAATGATTTCTTTACATTGTTTTTTCCCCGAAGACTCAACATTTCCAGCTTGACAATCGTGAGTTTTGTTTTCTAATCTAGATACAGTGCCAAGTGATAGAAAAAAGACTTAAGAACAGAGGAAGTGAGTTTGGATTCATGACATTTAATTTAGTTCAGTATATAAGAAGCTATTTTAACCATTTTGATGAAATCTGTGAGGACGACACAACATGCCATTTCAATCCAGCATTTACAGCACTAATTAGTCCCAACCCAAACAGAAGTTGAATTTAAGATGAAGTATGTCCAGTAGATAGTGCACATTTAATTGGGCATTGACTGCACTGTTATTACTTTAATAAAATATTTTTAGTGGACTTTATGTTCTATGAAGCGCCTTCATTTATTACTCGAGAGGTTTCCAAGCTTATGTCTGTGTGAAAAAGTAAAGCGCCTTAAAAAAGCATAAAGGATATTGAGGGGGAAAAAATACCACAAAAGTCCATGAAATCTGCACATTTTAATATTTAAATCAAGTCTACAGCTTTAACTGTCCAGACAAAAACTGTGTGGAAGATGAAGTAATAGAAATGGAAGAGAAGAAATAAAGTTTTAACAGTCAAATCTGCTGTCGTGGAGGTTTGAAACAAAGCCCGAGGGATTCAGTATTGTTCATCCCTTTATTTATGTGTGTATGTATGTTTTTATCTGTTTATTCCAGATATTGACGAGTGCACAGCTGGAACACACAACTGTTCACACGGCCAAACCTGCTATAACATCCAGGGAGCCTTCAGATGTCTCGCATTCGACTGCCCTCCCAACTACAAGAAGGTCTCAGACATGTGAGTCACAATTTAACAATAAATTGTATATTTCCCTGCAAATAAACTTTTTTGACGAAATTCTGAATTCCTAAATTGGCCCAATGTGACTCTTGTTTTTTCACTACATTCCCATAAGGAAATACATTTACATATAAGGGATTTCCATAATGCCTGCATTCTGTATGAAACATATTTGAATTTGGTACATTTTCATAATGGACATAACATATATTACAAATACATACATCCTCCACATTGTCATCCCCATGGTTTTAATGTATAAAAATATATAAGTGACATATACAGTATATGCTCAACATATATATGTCACCATATCCAGAGGGCGGTATATATAAGTTTGGTTCATATATTAATATATATGTAGCATCTAATTTGGAATTTGTTGGAATAATGAGACAGTGCACAGTGAAATTAAGCTCTTATAACTTGTGTCTTTTTTTTTAAATGTTAGAAAATCTAAATGGTTCAATTATTAAACATATTGGGTCTGTTTCAGTGTTTGTCCTGATTTTCTCACAGCAGTGGCGCAGTCTGCCTTAGTCAACCACATGCTGCTATTTATCACTTTGATCAAAACCACTGCTCAGCACTGAGGGTCAAGAGCGTTTAGACTCAGCTGACATAAGCATGGAAGAAGCATGGTTGAGTCTGCATGATTCTCATCGTCGGCTTGACTCACTG
This sequence comes from Holocentrus rufus, assembly GCA_900302615.1. Classification (NCBI taxonomy): domain Eukaryota; kingdom Metazoa; phylum Chordata; class Actinopteri; order Holocentriformes; family Holocentridae; genus Holocentrus; species Holocentrus rufus. The sequence goes on along the minus strand of OMLF01004136.1, from coordinate 127,303 downwards.
ATAAAGTGCGTGCTTATTCCATGTTTTTTTTTTTCATTTGAGTGTAAAACATCCCTTCACTTGACCCTCGGTTTTGCCTCGTGCACCTTTAATGCACCTTTAAGCATCACCCTGTTAAAGTTCACATTTATCCACAGATGCTCTCTGCACGTGATGCTTGTGCTCCAGCAGTAAGAGATACTGTACATCCATGCCCTTGCAGCGCGGCGTGGGCCTTGTTAACTCCTGTGAACCTGTGGCAGGGATTGAGATTGACTCCCATTGAGTGGGATGATGAAGTCAGATGGCTTTGATCAGGCCGGTGCTTCCCGCGGCAGCCCGTGTAGTGTTGGCTGCTCTGCGCTCCAGTGGGCAGAAACAGCACACAGACCTTGCAGTCAGCCCACAAGAGGCATCTTATCCATCTTATCAAGAGATATCTTATTAATCTCACTGTGATGTGGCCTGGCCTGGCGTGGAATGACATCCATCATTCATAAGGAGACCTGGCAGCCACAGACAGATCACTAAGATCAAAATGCCTCCTGTGCTGCCTTTAGTGCCTCTAGTGATTCATCTGAATGGGGTTTCAAGGCAGTGCTATGTTGGCACGGCCCTGTGCAAATTTTTACCATGTACTACATTACGCTCGGCTTACTTCGAGCTTTGAATTCTGGTACGTGACAGACATGTACAGTAGAAGTGATGTCAGAAAGAAAAAACAAAAAACAAAGCTGTCAGTAACTTGGCTTACAACCAAGGCTGAACTACAAAGTATGAACTAAAAAACAGTAGAAAAAAAAAGAACAAAGTCTACCTTTGGAGACTGCTTGGATGTTCTAAAAAAAAAAGTCTTTATTGCTGCAGAAAAAAGTGCCATGTTTTTTCTAAAGCCCTATAAACTTTTAAAGAACATCCATCAAATGTTTCCCCCTACAGCAGCTAAAGTTGTGTTCATCCAAAAAAAAAAGAGCTTGAATCAGGCGTGATGTTTTGAACCCAGCTAAACTGTGGCTTAGAAAATCCAGTCCAAACCCGATCTGAACCTGACCAGCACCAGCCAGAGCTGTAGTCTGTAGAGCGCCTGCCGCCTTCAGATTAAAATAGACAGATGCATGGAAAAGTCAGATTTATTCAAAACGTAATCTAAAATAAAGTTTAAATGCCACTTTGATGGATTGTTTCATCAATCGGTGCCTTAAACATAATCTAGTATCCAATCAAAGAAAAAATAAGTAGGAAAAACATCAAATCTGGAACCTACAAACTGGACTCTCCTGGCCCATATGTGTAATTTTTTTTGTTTTGTCTGAATCTGAACTGACTCGACCTGATCTGACAGGAACATTCAGGTCTCGTCGGGTTTGGGCAGCCATCGCAAACTCTAATCCAAACATTTTCTTGGTCACCTGCCCTCTCCCCCGCTCCCTCTTGGCTCCTTGTCTTGGCTCCAGCCGGTGCGAGAGGCTCAGCTGTCCCAGCAACTCCTTGGACTGCCAGAACTCTCCGCTGAGGATCACGTACTACCAGCTCAGCTTCCAGACCAACATCGTCATCCCCGCCCAGATCTTCCGAATTGGCCCGTCCCCCGCCTACCCGGGCGACCACATCGTCATCGGCATCACCAAGGGCAACGAGGAGGGCTACTTCACCACGCGGAAGCTGAACAGCTTCACGGGCGCCGTCTACCTGCAGAGGCAAGTGCGCGAGCCCAAGGACTTCCTGGTAGACGTGGAGATGAGACTGCTGAGAAAGGGGGCCTTCACCACATTCCTGGCCCGGATCTACGTCTTCATCACAGCCGCCTCGGTGTAAAAAAAGAGAGAGAGAGAGAGAGAGAGGGACAGGCAGAGAAAAAGAGACAAGGACTGAGAATTTCATATGGTGCTAACTTTTTATACTATAATGTAATTTCTCCCAGCAGTCATATCCAAGCATCTTGATTGTAATACGTTGCCAAAGATCTTTTTGTTTCCATTTCTTTGGCACGCTTGCATATCCATCAAGCTGCCACTCATTTTGCAGACTTCCTCCGACCGACATTAACTGAAGTATTTTCACCTTAAAATCCTGCCAGTGTAATTTGCTTCTTTTTTTTTTTTTTTTTTAATTTAATGCACCATCTTTTATAGTGTGCCTGTGCAAGCTGTTCGGTATGGATTGGACAGTGGCGAGGTGCTGCACAGGTCACTGCACAAGCCTGGGCGGGCGGTTGGCGCTCTGCTTTACTCTCTTTAAGCCTCTTGCTCTTTGACCTCCCAATTTGAATGTTAATTTTCATGAGAGTTATGAATTATTCATGAAAGTTTAAATAAAAGAAAAAACAACCTTTGCAGCACTAGAAGTCAAATCGGGGCACTTTTCATTACCCAATTGTTAATGTGGCTGGAAAAAATACTGATCCTTAAAAGAGGTAATATCCTAGCACATTTTTTTCCGTATTTGGTGTATATTATCTTTAAAAGGCTTGATTTGATCAAATCTAAGTGTTGAAATCCAGTGCAAAACATCCACCCAAATGTATAGAAAATTCCAGCACTGAGAATACTAATGTTTTTGTTGCTATAATTTCTTTGTGCTGTATTCTTTTGCCTATTACTGGACATATCTTATTGTGTTACTGTGTTGTAATTATCTCAGGGCAAAATCACGCAATCTTGTACACACCTGACAAATTCCTATGTAGTGTACAGGAATGAATCGGTCTGCTGTCACGACTCCAGGCCTGCTCCTAAATAGGCTCACACAGCATGTACAGTTTCAGTTTATATCTCTAAACCGATCATAACAATGACCAGACTGTTTCCATTTGCTCAATAAAAGTACAGATTAAAGTCTACCAAACTGTCTGCCAAACTGTCACTGTCAGTTTTTCCACCTCATCAAACACTGTCACATTCACTGCTGTTGTGCTGCTGTCAGCTCCGTCCTTACTGAACAGTTGGCCAACAGCACCATCTAGTGTTGGAAACCCTCACTACCCTTTAGATAAATGTCTCTCAGTGTTGAACTAAACATACTAACACATCTGTCATGGTGAGCAGCTCTTAATTTAGATGTTATTTTTGAAGAAGACATGTTTTTTATTAAGTCTGACCAGTTCTTATCCTCACCCCTCTAATCTCCCCCTTCCTCTGCTCTGCAGCGAGTGTGTGTTACACCCTCCGGCCGTCCCACCCGGAAAGGGTGTGTGCTGTTGTACCAAGGCTCTATTAATACATGGTGCACATCCAACCCAACAGATAGCCTTTAAACCGGAAAGCAGGGTGGATAAATCTCCAATAGGTCACCACATAAATAAATACTAGGGTTTGACTGATCTGGGTTTTTGAACGTTGATACCACAACCTAATGTTTTTAGACTGAAGCTGATATTGCATAACATTGCAGCTGATGTTTGGTGCTGATAGTTATTATTTATTCATTTTTTTAGTTTTTGAACTGCATTTCCCAGAGATTACTTGTCAGTCAAATGGTTTGCCCAGTAGATGTCTTTAACTTTTAAGTTCGTCTGCCTCTGCTCATGTTGTCTGCTCAGCTAATTGTCTGTTTATTTACATGAAAGACATCACTTCCTGTCTGCCACTGTGAGTTTTTTTCTTTTTTTCCCCCAGGAAACACCTACCAGTCGCTAGATGTTTAGAGCAGCAATATAAAACCTAATTGTGCTTTATCATCAATCAGCAATAGAGAGTAGCAAAAAAAGACGTCTATTTAGATGAAAATGTGAAGGATTTTTACTTTCAGAGGAATACTGCAAAAAATATTCATTTTAGCAAATCATTTAGTCTCATGTTCAATGTTACAATCAAGTTTTTCTTAAAATAAGATCTTAAAAAATCTGCCAGGGGGATGAGATAATCCCACTTGTTCCTAATAAAGTTTAAAGTATAAATGTGTTGAAACAAGGCAGAAAAAAGCAGATCAGCCCACAAGAATCAAGAAAATGACACCTGATACAAGAAAACTCTGGAAACAAGTTGATTAGCATCGGAAACAAGTGGGATTATTTCATCTAAGGATGGAAATTACAAGATGGAGAGTTTTTGCTATGAAACTGGACCTTTAGTCTCTTATGATCTGGTGATGTGGGTTTGGACAGGCGCTGCTGAGCCAGTCCACTACTGACACCTTTGGG
>OMLF01004136.1:28048-123166 GCA_900302615.1 Holocentrus rufus | reverse complement strand
TAGATGTTTAGACCAGCAATATAAAGCTTAATTGTCATCATTATCATCAATCAGCAATAGAGAGTAGCAAAAAAAGACGTCTATTTAGATGAAAATGTGAAGGATTTTTACTTTCAGAGGAATACTGCAAAAAATATTCATTTTAGCAAATCATTTAGTCTCATGTTCAATGATACAATCAAGTTTTTCTTAAAATAAGATCTTAAAAAATCTGCCAGGGGGATGAGATAATCCCACTTGTTCCTAATAAAGTTGCACTTGTTTCAGGACTTTTTCTGGGAACAAGTATAAATGTGTTGAAACAAGGCAGAAAAAAGCAGATCAGCCCACAAGGATCAAGAAAATGACACCTGATACAAGAAAACTCTGGAAACAAGTGGGATTATTTCATCTAAGGATGGAAATTACAAGATGGAGAGTTTTTGCTATGAAACTGGACCTTTAGTCTCTTATGATCTGGTGATGTGGGTTTGGACAGGCGCTGCTGAGCCAGTCCACTAGTGACACCTTTGGGTGGCCCATTTCCTCTCAGCTGAAGCCCAAACACATCCGGCCACTGTTGTGTCATCCCACACATGCAGGGTGTGATCTCTAATTACTGTCTTTTCCTTCAGAGGTTTATCAAGATGGCTAAATATATCAAATGAACAGCTAAACCTCTAGCTGCTTTGTTCTACTACTTCTTTATTCTACTTTTTCTGCTAGTAATCTGAACATTCACAACAGCAATTTACCATATATGTTTTAATCAGAGATGATTTGCTAAATAAACATAACTTGAGAAAAAGTGTTTAAGAGATTAGTAGTTGTTTTCCAGCACATCTGGGCAGTGCCAAGTAGGACAGGGGTAAATTTGTACAAATGCTTGTAATGTCGTCTTTATAGCCCAGTTTTAAGTGTGTGTAATGATGAACAACACTATTTTAGGCGAAGGCCGATGGGTGGCCCTTAAACAAAACAATTTATATTTGAAACACAAAAAAGGTTATGGAAAAATGTGCTCCTGCCCGGCAGAGAGAGCAGAATAAGAAATGATATCGACCGCTCTGCTGATACTGCAGGTCGCTCAGGAAGTCATGAAACTGCAGATAATGTAAGAGGGGGCAGAGGTGATGTCAGGGATGAAGATTAATTTTCCTTGTATTGTATTTGATTGTTGCGTAACAAAAGTCCTTCTTGCCATTAATTGTGTGAACTCTGTCTCACAGCAAAACATTTTTAGGGTTTTAGTCACGACGTTCCAAGACAGCTGGTGTACCAGAAACTACTTATTGAATTGGCCTACATTGAGCAGCTATTAGTATCATATTTTGAATTCCACTTTATCCACAAAAACAGGGTTAGACCTAGGTATTGCTTTGTTGATATTGACTTTTTATTGTATACTGGATATCAGCCACGCGGTGTTGTCTCATTCTGATATGATGGGGGTTCCTCTCTGACCACAGCTACATAAAAACCTGTAAAAATTTTGATTTTGTTTGGCTAATTTGTTAAATTGTTCTCAACAATATAACTCAAACTCAGTAATGTGTCTTATAGTTTTCCTACCAAATTAATAGTGTGGTGGTTTTGTGTTTATTCCACATTTTTTGACAGTTGAGTCTAAAGAGTCCTCATTTGAATGGATTTTTTTCATAATGTGCCTTTAAAGATCTGCAAAAAAAAACAAAACAATTTCATTAGTCCAGGTTCAATAAAGAGTAATGGACTCCATTTATATCTGGTACTAAATGCAATCTGTATCTGGATCACCTCTCTGGACAGGGGCTGTTAATTCAAGGTGTAAATGCACACAGATTGCATTGCTGATCATTTCCAAGAGGAAGTCTGCATGACTCTCCATTGAAGCTGGATCTGAGCCAGAGTCAGCCAGGTGTAAATGCAGCTCATACAGTGTGTTCACATTTGACAAGTACCAGCCATGCACTCAGGAATTGTGTAACACACTCAGCTTTATTGATGACTCCAATACAATCCACTCCCACCAGTCATCTTTCCTCCTTCATCCATACAGTGAGTCACAGGAAGTCTGCATACACTATTGTTTCAGAACTGTAAAACACAACCGTTTCCTAATCAAATGAAAAGCAAATCCAGGCTGTATAGTATTACGTCTAATGACCCTAAACCCAACATGCTTGTTGCTGCAGACGATGCCTCCTCACCACCTACTGCCTGCTTTACATAATGTTTATGAAAAATGAAATCTGATCCCACAGAAGACAGAAAACAACAAAAATGTGTAAATACCACGTGCAAATGTACGGGGCACAATGGGACTGTTCATTATCTGGATGACAGATCACATTTCAATACCAGGTGTGAATATGGTCACATTATGTAAATGCTGTGGCTTTTCTGCAGTAAACACTGTTAACTTGTAATTTTTTGGCATGAAAGAGATCAAATTTAAAGATATAGGATATCAGCACGGCAGCTTTAATACAAATGTATGAGTTTTGGCCTTCAAAAATGAGTTGAACTCAATGAAAAAAGCATCCTAGTCTGATGAAGAGGTACTGAGATGACAGCTGAGCAAAGCCGCAAGGAGAGTGCATTCAAAATAGAGATTATCAGTGGCGTGTGCATATGAGCAGGTCATGCATTACACATCTGAGTGTTGAGTATTCAGGCCGACTCGCTTTGATGTTAAAAGGAGCTGCGGAGGAAGGGGAGTTCTTACCTGCAGGTTGTGAACCGGCTCTGCCCAGAAGTACTTCATGCTGCTGAGAAATCAGTCAGGTTTTACCTCAGATATCCTCGGGCTGTTTGGCAGTTTTTACCAGCTGATCTCCTTCATGCTTCACTGCATTTGACTGTACACCAACCATACACCTGCACACTGGCTTCTTTTGCTGCTGGATTATACAGAGCTCCCAAAATGTGTCGGCCTTTTCTGCTTTATCTTTCTGATACCGACTGAGCATCAGTTTAGTGACTACATCCATGTTTTCATGACTTCATCTGATGTACTGAGTTTCCACAGTTATAGACTAAACCAAAGACAAGCTATTAAAACACTTTGTCTACAATTTCAAAAACCCATGTGAGAAAACTAAAATTTACACATAGGTGAAAAGTTTTAGCTTTTGTCTTTATTTATGTTTAATGTAAAAATTAGCATAAATTTGGGGCAAGTAATTTTTGCTGGGTAAAACTTAAATATAATTCATGATTATTGTTTGTATTATAGAGCGAAGAAAGCCAAACTGAAACTGTCAACCGCACAGTGAAACTAAACTAAACTAAAACTAAACTGAAAGTGAAATAAAAATAGAAAAGTACCTAAGAAAAAGTACCTAAAAAAGTACCCAAAAATAAAAATTGAATCTACAGATCCATACAGTTCAAAACAGCCTGCAGGTGGGATGCTGCTGAGCGGAGTTGTTCCTTTCACTGCAGCATCTTCACATCACATCAGTGGTCAGTTCAGGTCAGCTGCTCTCTCCAGGGTTCAGTCCAGAATCGCTGCTGCTAATTGTCTTTCCCATTTGCTGGCTCTGTCAGCCTTGCAGAAACCGTCACTTTCTCTCCGCTCCCTTGTGTTGCCTCTGCAGACTGAATCCTGTTAGACTGCAGAAGCCGCTCTCTGACATCCAAACTGTCTTGTAATGAACGCTCAGTCTGTCACCGTCTGAACAGGGTTTTGCACGTCGGCCTGTTTCTCCCAGCAGGTGAAGAGCTCAGTTTTTCTCCCTGGTCTCAGAGGTGAAGCCTATCAAAAAATATCACTACACATTGTTATAGGATATATGTTATGTACAATAGTGATGTACTGTACTGCTTCCTGTCACCTCCAGATAAAGGGAGCACATTTTTCAATATACACTGTGGTACGAGGAGAAATCACAGTGTGGCACACAGATTTATACTTTACTTTACTTTATATTATATTTACATTATTATATATTATTATATATATTTACCTGCATTTACATACAGCTTTAATTCTGTTTCATATCATGACAGTATAGCATCATGTGCTGTAAAAAAAGTCCATCTTAACATGTGTATGAGACCTTTAATCTCACACTCAGTGTTATAAATCATGTTATACTTAAACAAGTGAAAAAAATGTGCCAGTGGGATGAGATAATCTCAGTTATCTCCACTGCAGTTTAACTTGGTTTAGGATTTTTTCTGGGAACAAGAATAAATACGTTGAAAAAGGGCATAACAAGGCAGAATAGTCCACTCTTATCTGGTTTAGTAGCATTGGAAACAAGTGGGGTTATCTTATCCCACTGGCAGATTTTTTTCACTTGTTTTTCTGAAAAACAAGATTTTAACACTGAGTTTACAGTGTGAACTCAGTATCAGGTGTCAGACATGATGATCTGAGCGTCTCAGTGAACAGTCCATAACAGTGACTGTACACGACTCTGGGCTTGTAGTTTCTTGAACTCTGCAGCAACATGAGTGAGAGGCGGGCAGACAATAGAGGGCAGCAGACTGTGCTAATCCAGCAGTTCGCTGAAGAAAGAATGTTCACTTGCACAATACACTTGCGTAACCTGTCTGAGTGTCAGCACATCAAATGCATGCCTACATTTTCCATTCCAGCACATGCTTGATGGAGAGCGAAAACACATTCTTCCCAACAGGATTCCTCCCCGTTCACCGCCGCAGTGCCTGCAGCCTCGATCCTTCCACAGCGGCTTCATTTAGCTGCCGCTGTTTTCCACCCAGAATATAATATTGTGATAATCAGAACTGTCAGTGGGCAGTTATCATGCAGTCTTCTTGTGAAGACCTGAGTCAGCTTTTCCAGGGATAGATATGATGCTTCCTTTCCTAGCAGAGTCTCCAACTCCCACGCTAACAGCAACACTCGGTCTTGTTACGGGCTCCAGTTAAGTGATGCCTATCATTGGCTGATTATATACTATTCATCCTATACTCTGGCTGATCACAGAGATATGAAAGGCCTCTTTATTTTTATCATGCAGCAGCAGTCGGTGAGGCCTGTGTATCAAAGAGCTTCTGTTTGATCTTCGCTTTGTTTACCGCAATCGCGCCACCTTGCAATTGTCGGTACACTCACGATTAGTCATACTTATCTCCCTCTTCCAGGGTTTAATGTGTTTTTGGAATGTTTCTTGATGTGACAAGCACTGTCTCATTTTGATTTATTCCTCTTTGTCACAGTTGCAATCATGCAAATGCTATTCCAGGTGATAGAGTATTTTTCTTGGAGAGGTGCGATGGAAAATTTCCCCTAAGTTTTTATCATAATTACTCCCAGAGCTCCTCTTAATTATACAGTATACGCGGAAAGGTACACAGATCGAAAAATGCAATTATATAAAAAATAACAGAACTGAGATAAGCTTTGCATTTCTGGCCCGAAAAACAAATACCAAGGTCTGTGGAGCACCCATTGGTGGAAAATCCTACGTGTTAGATCCATGACGTTAGTGGATATAGCGGTTGTATTTTATCCACTCGGGACGTCAGACGTCTGCCTGTAACAAAAACAAAACAAGAAATGAAAAGGTCAGCACACCTCATGCGGATTCTTAACATTCGCAGGAGAGTCTGGAGGCGTTTGGATGAGACTGATAGTTTGAATTTTGAAGTTTGAGTCAGAGAACGCCGGTCAGGAGGAGAGGACAACAAACCGCCGATAAGCCAGGATTTATTTTATGGATGAAAACTGTTTTGACAGCGAGGAAGAGCAAGGTCTCTGATCCCTGGTTCATCTCCCTTCCCCTCATCCCTGATCATATAAGGTGGCAGGCGAAGCTGTGGAGCATCATGGGAGAGGAACGTGGATCTCCGAGGGTTGGGGGGGCTCGGCTTCGGCCTACCGCACTACCATCTAAGGGTTAGACGGAAATATTGCTGTTGTTTGAAAATGAAGATATTGGTGACATCAACCGCTGGTATGATGGATATGAATTACTGAATTTCAGCATAAATATCAGTTACTGCCAGTTGCACTTTAAAATACTTGGCCTCCAGCGGTGTAAGTGGTTCTTTGGGGTCTGGATACCTCCACAAGGGCCCATTAAGAAGTTCAAATTTTTTCTTGTGACCAGAATTTTTGTTATTTATTCAAAAGTGTTTGCTATTCATATTTTCTAGGGGCAAAATAGGAGCCTTGTGAGCTCCATATCAGGTCAATCCACAATCACTTCAAGTTGACTAAACAGTGTGAAGGTTATTGGGAACACAGTACATGCACTCGACTACTGAGATATTAGTTCACAAACATTCATTTTAACTGTATTATGAATCTGTATGATGGAGAGCAGAAGTTGGAGAGCTTGAAAATAAGGTTGGTGTTGTTAGGCTGTAAGCTCCGCCCCTTCATAATGTGCAGCTATTGATGGCACCTGCCCTCATTAGCGCAGCTGAAGTTAATCAGCCGGGCTGCTTTATAAAAGGAGGCTTGTGGCTCTGCACTGGTTGGATGTGTGACACCGGAGGGCTAACACCTTCAGTTAGCTCTCCTGGTTTTGTGTGTGTGGTGTTGTGAATGAATGAATGCATGAGTGAATGAATTTTCTTAAACTGAAGTGTTCTTTTCTTTTTCAAAACACCAATCCCTCCTTCTCGTGACTCCCAATTTTTTTTTTTCCGGGCCCATTTCTTATGTTCATCTGTCCTTTTGGTAGACTTAGTGGGTGTTTGAGTGCACAAATTATTCCCCATCACCTATTAGACCCCAAGGGACCCGTTTTGTGTTGAGTGCAGTTTGATTTTGTTTGTTTCCCCTACTTGCAACCGCCATTTAAGTTTTGTTTTGAGGGAAAACTTAACAATATGCTAACTGTATCCTCTTGGCTGCAGGCTGCTGGCCTGAATTCACTGTGACCCCGAGTACCTTCACACTATGGTGGTGGGTTTTGATTTTTAATTAAAATCTGAATGGTCTGACCGAGCCGTGCTGCAGTTCTTCATGAACAGTTTAAGATCAAAAGTCCGGATGGAGTTTTGCCTTTTAATCTTTTGATATTTCTTCTTTCCTCTTTGTTCTTCTGTGAGCTGAAATATGTGAAAGCATTGACTTTAGTTGGAGTGCAACAGTATTTGAGAAACCAGTATAACCAGTGAGCCCTAAATAGTGGGTGTTCTTACTGATTCCACTTTACACCAAGCAGGTGGATTTTACAACTCTTTTTTTTCAACTCACTCTGATTTTCTCTCAATTTCTCCTTAAGTAGCTTCAAAGTTAGAAAAGGGGTGATATTATAAGATAATGTTACATCCAAATTCTGTGTCTGCTTGTTGCAACGCTTCATTGAAGCAACATCACGCTTACATTAAGTAAACTATTTAAACCCAAAATGAAATTCTATTGTGGCTGCACCATTACATCAAGTAGAAAATATCTGGATGTCTTGTGCATATTTTACACATTTCCCTGTAATTTAACAGGACATATTTGGTATGTTTTGAAACCTTCGGGATTGTCCCTAGAATTTAAAATGAATTTCTGTAGCTTTAAACTAGGCTTGGCCATGCACACAGCAATGATGAACCCACCTGGGGAGCGGCTGGTGAGTAATTTACCTGGGACTAAAAAATGCAGGTGACACAATAGAAAAAGTCCTGAATCATGTAATTAACCTCCAGGTCAACTGGTGTCACAAACAATCTTCTAACCTGACAGAAACACAGCATTTTCTCTGAGGTTCCACCCCAGCGGTCTCACATTACAACCACACTATGAACAAAAGTCAGAGTCGAGTCCCAAAGATGATGAGCTAGTGATAATTTATCACATTACGTAGGTTAAAGTTACACTGAGGTTAGGATTGCCCACCTAAAATGTAGAGCATGTCCTGTATCATTACCTCTAAGTGGGTCACAAATTAGTGGCTGACCTGTTTACACCTCTGGTGATCAAAGCCTAAGCTGATAATTACCCGAGGTTGCTGCAGGGTTCATAATGCAGGAATAAAATGCCAAGCTAACATGTTTACACTGAAGTCCCAGATGCTGGTGGGATTTTAGGTCAGTGTAAAAGGGGGTATGATAGATCCCAGCGTGCCGTATCCACTCTCTTCCTGTACTGTACCAGATGAGCCTTGTCAGGGTGTGATGATACATTTCCTTGTACAAGTCAACTAAGTGAAAATGAAGACACCTTACATTTGTTAACCAGTTTTCCCTGAAAGCTCAAACGAGTTCAACAGTAGCAGCCCTGTTTTCCATTAGTAGATTTGTCGGGGTGGAAGGAGTGAACTGAGCAGGTTGAGTACCAATACATCACATAGTGTACATACATACATGACCAGAGGAAGGGAAAAACTTTCCGTGACATGCCAAGTACTCGCTTTCCCTACGGGTGTGATCTATAAAGAGGGCAAAATAAGTGAAGGCACATTTATCATACCTTAACATAATTGTTTCCGGCCTTCAGGGAACCTGGTTGACATGTGACTTATCATTATTTAGTTTAGTTGTGTGGTTTTCACGCGAATAAAATGGTTCATAGGAACTGTTTATGTTATTAGGACTGTTTGTTAAATAGTCTGTTAGGGCAACTTACACAGATCAGTGAGAGAAATAGTTAAGATAGAAACTCACCATCGTTATAGCTTTTCATTTTGGGTTTAGCCTGCCTTTACGCTCATTTACTGGGTCTGCAAGTTGACGCTTTGCACCGGCAAAATTATGCAAAGCAGTCTTCACTTCACATTACTTTGACTTCACTTCAAATTGACTTAAGCAGAAAGTCATTTTTTTTACGAGTCCTTGATATATTTAAAGTGCATTAAATATGTATGTTCTTACGCAGCTAAAGATTATGGATTGAAATTCTAACTCCACCTTCCAATGTGGCCAGTCAAAGAGATTTCAGTGCTTTCATCCTTCTATTTCACAAGAATATTTCTATCAATTATCATCAGGTTTTTCCTTTATATTCTGTATTTATTTATATTTTGGATAGATAAATTCCTTTGGCTTAAAAAAAAAAAGCTATTCTGGATTTTAGAGGCTTGAAATGTCCCATCATCAAAGTCCCATTCTGTTTCGTGAAGCCCTGCTCCCCTCTGCTAAGTGAGAAATATTACCTTCCCTCGACTCTGCGATGTTTTGTTTCCCGGGTTCACTGGAGAGAAACAGCCTCATAAGAGCTGCTGCAACAGAAAACACAAGGAAATGAGTTTCCTCATTTATATCCATTTAATCAGTGATGTGTGATGAGGACATTAGTTTTGTTGATGAGCTTTGTGAGAGATACATCATCACAGGAGCTGTTGTGATCATTACAGAGAGGGTAAAGGAGGTCATCTTTATCCTAAACATTTTTAAAGTGTATATATACATTTGCTTGGTTGAGTTTAAACACTAATCTGACATCTAAATAACTGTTTGTTTTGCTATCAAAGTTCTTTTAAGAAAATAATCTCTATGACACGACTATGTGCCTGACATGGCTGTTTATAGTTATCATGGCAACATTGTTATGCTTCTATTTCTTGGGGCTGCATATGCATACAGGCCACCTGAGAGGAAAAGTATAATTTCTCTGTGGCACTAATGTCCTTCAGAACAAATCTTAGCACTCCATGTTTTATACAGATTGACAGATAATGCACATGCCAGAATGTTAGATATCTATAGCTCCCCATTCAAAGACATAAGGGTCTGGTCTTGTCGCGATCCTACTGCCTTAGGGAGAATCAAAGATGGCGCCTGAGTGCTCTGTCTCCTCCTATTTTAAAATCTCTGATCAAATTGAAGCAACAGAGAATCCAACAAAAAGACGTCACTGTACTGGGTGCACTTTGGATTGACAGGTGATCTCTGGGAAGTCGACAACGAAATGAAATAAAATGAGAAACTCAAGACTGAGGGTGTCATGCACGTGTGCCATGATGTAATGTGACGGACCCGAATGGCGCTGTTGTGGGCCGAAGGTGCACCATGCCCATATAGGTCAATGCATTGCATCAAACGAAATGTGCGTCTCGCAGGAAAGATGAAGCTTTGTCTTTCATGTGAGGCAGTGAAGTTCAGAGCCGAGTGGTGTTGTTTGAAGTGTGTTTGGTGAGGTGAGGAGGGGCGGGGAGGGGTGCTCCTCTCTGAGTCAGTCTGGGTGCTGCAGGTCAGCTACTTGGTGGGTCAGTCTGACAGCACGGGCCTTTGTACTCAACAAGTGATGCTCGCACAGGTACACCGCCCTGCTTTGATCCTCGGGTCAGCTGAGTCACCTGCAGGTCAGCCCAGAGCTGTGATTATTGTTTATGAAAACCTCAAAACTACAGCTGCACTCAAACAGAAACTACAGCTTCTACGAGCACAGCATCACAATGAAAACTGACTCTTTTATCTCGTAACTAAAGTGCATTTTAGAGTCGAGTCATTTTTATAACTCTGTGTTGTTGATGTATGTGATATTGAATTCCTATAAGAAGTGTGATAGCAGTATTTTCAGTATATAAGTATTTTCTTGCATCTTTTTTTTAGCTTAACCCTCTTGTAAATCATAAAAATGGTGATTTCCAATCCCTATCATCCTGTGAGCAAAACAACAAGATCCCCTCGAGTTGATTTGATGACAGACCCTGCAAAATGAGAGCCTCCTCACGTTGGCCCCCCAGTGCACTGGTCACATTTTTGAAGGTGCACAGCGGCAAGAAACTACAGGCAACTTTTAATTACTCACTGCATGCCATAATGACCGCAGCGCAGCTATTATCAGCTCTCTGTCTCGGCCCCCCGGGGCACGATGGTAATAATTCCCTCTGCACGGCTTCCAGAGCTCTCAGTCTGCAGGACATATGGATGATGATTTTTGCTGCGATGCTCACAGCGTGGCTTGTCTTTTGAGAATGCGCTCGTCAATCTCCCAAGGTTTCAAAGGCATATGCTAATCATTACATCTAAATGAGTTTGTCTGGTAAGATCTGTCGCAGATGGGTGAAAGAAGTCCAATGTGGGTTTTGAATATCACCATATGCACTAATTTAGGATCATAAACAAGCAGACAAACATGACTAGCGTATGCTTGGTGATGTGGTATAGTGATATGTCTCATGTAAAACATTTGTAGGCCAGAAAGGCTGCAGCGTTCTGCTTTCCTCTTTTTTTCCCCCTTAAATTGCAGTCACTACCCAGAATTTGCATGCGGCCTCCGATCATTTCCTCCAAGAGTATGTTCTGGCAGTTTCTACAGAGCACAGATGTAAATGTCGTGTATTGATCTTGAAATTCTGCACAGATGAGTCATTTGGGAGGGGATCAAAATGCATTTGAAAAAGTGAGCGAGGTGCATGTGACTCTCAGTCCCGTGTTATGACCCTCTCTGACCCACTTTTTCCAATCCCCATGATGAATGATCTTTTCCTACTGAGAAACTCATTAAGTCCTCACTCTCATCATGTGTAAATGTCAATCAGTGTCCATCAATGGCAGAGCTGCAGTATGCACATAAATGGTTTACGCCTCGGGCTTTACAAGTGTCCCGCTTGTGTATGTTAGATTGTTAACAGGCTGTTAACTGTAAGATATGAGGATCAGATATTTTCTGTTGTTGAATATAACTTTGCACTGGAGCTTTTCTGATGCGAATCACAGCCCGACCTGATACCTCCAGCTGTGCCATAGACTCCCACTGTTGTAGGAATGGTGAGCTGAAACTAATATTCCTTTTGATAAATTGTTGCTGGGCCAAAACGAGCTCTCACCACTGGACAATGTAGCATTTTTTTAAAGCCCTGAACTGAAACTGTGGTAACTAACATTACTGCTTAAAAGCTATAATATACACTCATATTTATCTGCCTCAGTTCTTTCATCAAGAGTAAATTTGAGAGTAAAAATGTCATAATATTATCGCAGCATGGAGGCCCTTTGATTTCAATAGTCTTTGATTTTGAAAGGCATAAAATCATTTTCTTGGTATCGTTTTTGTTTCCTGAAAAGATGCTTATGCACCTTTGTTGAGATCGAGGCAGAGATTGAATCGTTTGTAAGGACCTGCAGATTTCCTGACACGGAGGCACCTCCAAAGAACATTTCTGATGGATGAGGCAACATTTCCTCATCAATCCTGTACGTTTTAGGAAAAAGAGGGGAAGCTGTAGGTTGTCCCTGGTGGGAGTTGGTTTGTTATTTTCCAAGAAATGTGTTGTTCCCAGGCCCTCGGTCAGCGCTGTTCCAAAGCAGAGTCTGGAAAATCCACCACCTGTTAGCAGCGTCAGTGCGATCCTAATATAGTATTAATGGGAGGAGAAATCCCATATCTTGTCTATTTGTGGCTCAGATTATGTGTGAGATTCAAACGTTTCCCAGACAGTCCTTCTGCTCTGCGCTCCAGGTTTGAGCTGAAGACCAGTAGGCCGGCAGACCGACTGGGTTTCAGCGTAGCCTGAAGCCAAAAACAGGCCCGCAGCATCGACACACATGATATTAATGTCTCTGCCGCCGACTTGCCACCCACCAGAAAATATATGGAATGCATATCGCTACAGATACCTCTGGCTTTTGTTGTGCACTCATTCAGATCCCAGCAGGGTGAGGCTATCTCCCCTCTATCACACTATCTGCCTTAGACCTCACAGCTTTGAGTGTGTGCGTGTGTGCAAATATACAGTATGTACGTGTTTATGTAGGTGTTAAATGTGGGTAGGTGTTAAATCTTCTGTATAAGACATTAAAATTGTGCAAAAGTAAACGTTTAGAGGATATAGATGTTAGAAAAGGTCAAGAGGCCTGCTGCAAAGCCAAGATCAAAAAATGAGATTGTTTTCCAAGATTTGCATGTACAATGTTTGTTATAAATATATACCACAATTTATGTGTTCGGTTGTCAATTTCCACTTTTTATTTGCCAGTGTCTGACTTCAGGACATGTGAGCTAGACCTGTACAATGCAGTAATCCGTCTCCTTGGCTGACTGATATTCTCATAAATATTTGCAAAGTGTGATTTCCTGCTTTTTTGCCATTTACTCACTGACATCACTGTATGTTTGGAACGGCTACATAAAGCTACGTAAGTGTTTTAGCCAGGCGCTTTACAAGTCAAATACTCTTTTCTTGGCCAATCAGAACCGAGTCTTCAACAGGACTGTTACAGAAAATAAGAAATAATATTAAGTGAATGGGTTTTCTTGTGTCTCTTCCTTGCAACCGTGTGACACTTTAATGGAAAGTGTTTGTTTTTGATCTTCCGTTATCTTGAGCTTGTGTGTGTGCTGGCTTATTAAGCATCTTAAAGGGCCATTTCACCAGGACAGTGAACCTGTTTTAACCAATAGCAGACAATTTTTACACTGATGCTTGTGAAATGAGGCATCGTTCCCCTGATACATTCCTAAGTGGTTGTGAAGTGCGTGGTCAAGTCGCAACGTGAGAAAAAGGTAGGGGTCCCACCATCAAAAGAAGTTTCCCTCCTGATGGGGGATAAACAGGTATTGAGTTGCAGGCCATAGAGAAACTTCAGTTCATATTGATTCTGTTGTAGTAAACCGGCGGTGTTGGACCGTATGGGCATTCCCGGCGCTCATGCTTGCGTTGATGCAGAGCACACAGTAGATGCAGTAGATTAGTATCTTCAGGTACAAAGAAGATGAAAGGCTGATTTATGTAAGCATGTATTCCTGCTTGTGCATGTTGGCGTTAGCATGGAAGTATATGACCTCTTACTTTGGCAGACGGATGAACTATATATCAACCAGGGAAACCTGCACTGTGTTAGTGCAGTGCAGTAGACATGCCAAGATCATGATCGTAAAGTAAAACTAAACTTGAAACTAAGACAAGCAAGGGTAATCTGATCTGGTCTGTCTTGTCAACTTGCAGAATTAATCACAATAAAATAAAATCATAGGTAAACCTTTTATTTTTTGTCTTTTTGTTTGTGCTCATGGTAAAAAAGAGAATGGGAGGAAAAAAATAGTACATGGAGGTCTGTCATTATACCTTTTTTTCACCGTTACAAAAAATACTAAAACTGGCACTGAAAATAAGTGTTTGCACATAATAAAAAAATAAATAAATACAACTGCTAAACCCACACTGAAAACTAACAGCAACTAAATGAAATCAAAATTGACAACTATATAAAAGAAAAGCCCAGGACTATATCCCGCAATACCATGGATGTATAATGCAATGCAAGTGTTACAGTGTGATATAATTTCATGCAATTCAATCATAAAATGCTGGGTCCACAGTAGCTCACAGTTCAGTCAGTGCACTGCAAGAAAAAAACATCTGTGGCACTTCACTGCAGAGTGACTCTCCTCATGCAGTCACACTCACTGCTGTGGAGGAGCTCCTTGATACAGGGCAGGGTATAAAAACATGGGTACCGCCGAGACGCCTTTGTCACTCACCATCTGAAGCAGGAGGGAATTGTCACCATGGCTACAGATGGATGCATCTCTCACCAAGAAATTTCTTTTTTTCTTGCAAAAAAATAGACAGAAAAAGAGACTAATTAGTGAAAGGAGGAGGAGGAAGAAGAAGAATCTCGTGCACTGTTCCAAGTCTTATAAGCTCCTTGGTTTTTTCAGTCTCTGCCAAAGTCTGATGTCCCCAAAGTAACCCCCATTAAGCCATAAGATACATTTTGGCCAGCTTTAATTTGTCTGTAAAACCTGCGAGTCATTTGCTTAGGGACAAAATTGTGTTTAATTGCCGCATTCAGTGAATTTAAATGTCATTAATGTTTAGAGCCAAGTTAAAAGCCTGTGTGGGGGGAAAAGTAATATGTGACAAAACAATGTTAGCAAGACAGAACCTCCGTTTGTAGGATGTTTCCTCCATCTCACTTCCATGTAGTGGAATGTTCTAAGTTTGCATTCATGTAAATTCACTACTGGAGGTTTTGAGATTGGGCCTTAGAAAGCTTGAAAATTTTAAGGACCCCATTATCCAGAAATCCTGAAAGGTGAAATAAGGTGGACATGGAGGTCATGAAGAGGTTTAACCATTATTGGTGAGTCAAGCTTTAGAGTGCTGACCCACTGCTGGCTAGGAGATACCTCTTTAAAGACCAAGTCCAGATTTCCTGCCTGTATTGAGAGTTAAAACATTATTTAAAAAAAAAGATTATGCCAATTGGTTGAGTTCATTTCACTTATCTCCAGTCTACTTTATCTTGACACCAGAATTTGTTTCATTAACATGATTCTAAAACACGCTGTGTAATCCACATTATTTTGTGATGCTGTCACAGCAACTGAAACAAGCAGCAGCTGTTATCTTATCACTCACGTTACATTTGGTGATTCCCTCATTTTCTGGTTTCGCGTATGAGTCACGAACCTGGCACAATTCAGTGAGTGATTTGATTTTTATTATAAGTTAATTTAGCCGGCAGTCATTATGAAACACTGTGGGGAGAGTTCATCAGCAGCAGCCACACAGGGAATTCCCATTTCCCCCATTTGGAAAACCTCAGTCTGCCAGTCATGCGATGTCTGTCTGATCCAGCACATTCTCAGGGGGTGAGACTGTTAACAGAAGTATTCAGCTCAAGGTTTCCGGCAAAGTCGAGATAATCAAATGGTGAGTGTGGTTTGAATACACCCGACGCTGATGACACTCGGGAGTGATGGGCTGGCAGCGCGGTGCCTCAGGAGACGACCTGTCAGATATGAAAACATGTATACACACTAAAAACTGTGAAAATAAGGAGTTCAGCGGTTCCTACTCTAATGATGTGATGCGGTTCTTCTGGGAACTCGGGAAACCATTACGATTATTGAACATCTGACTGAAACTGAAATGCATGCTGCAGGTTTGGGATGAGATTTCTGCAGCAGCATGTACGCAGATGTGCTAAATGTACATACTATCCAAATATATGGACATAAAAAGCTTCATAGGTGAACATCCATTTCAAGGCAGTTTGAATATTTGCTTTAAACCTCTGCCAGTCAGTTGGATCATGTATCATTAATCATTAATGTGTTAGTTTAATCATTTATGAACTTTACTTTGCCTTAAGTGTAAGGTATGAGGAAGAAGTCACAGGTCTAACAGCAGGTATTAGAGCCAGTGACTCACAGAGACCAAAAGCCAAACTTGTTAAGTATAAAAGGTCCTGGCTTTGACAAGAATGAAAGTCAAATATCAGATGGCTAATGGGACATAGTGGAAATGACGTACAAGTCACCCCTGAAGCTGCTGAAGCAAGTTTTTTTTTGAATGGGAGGATAAATCTGAATCAACTCCCCCCTCCCTCTGTGCTGAACTTCAGTCCTGCCTCCAGCTCGCTTTCAAACACACACGCACACACACACACACATGCAACTGCAAGGGAGACGCACGCAGGATGACCAATGTTCTGAATAATCACATCTGAAGTCATTCAAGTGAGGTGTAACCCATGATGAAAGTGAAATTTAGCTCTGTCCGATGGGCCTTTTTCCACCATAACGCCACCAAAGTGAGAATGTTTTATAGTTGTGTTTGGTTGTTTTCATTCAGGACGAGTGGATTCACAGAGTTTCAAGTGCTCAATACAGAAGTCAATATTTTTTGTCATTATTCAGCATGAATTTGACCTTATTCAGTGATTCTCCCAGAAGTGTTTTCTTGCCAGAGTGGAAAAACTTCTGAAGCAGCATTTGGACCTTCA
Organism: Holocentrus rufus; assembly: GCA_900302615.1. Classification (NCBI taxonomy): domain Eukaryota; kingdom Metazoa; phylum Chordata; class Actinopteri; order Holocentriformes; family Holocentridae; genus Holocentrus; species Holocentrus rufus. Next base: position 106,612 of record OMLF01004136.1, on the reverse strand, counting down.
CGGGACACTAAAACTCTCCACTGGAAGATGGAAAGTTTTTTTTTTTTTTTGGTCACTGCAGGTTTTAACGACAGTTTTATGTAACTGGTTGCAACCTCCATCATATCAGCAGAAGATGAAAAGATGACATGACGGGTCAATATCCAAAATTTGACAGAATCTAATATCTCAATATCGGCCTTATATAATATTGGTTTAATCCTAAATGGTATATTATCCTTCCAAAGTGTCTTATGGATTCATGAGGACTAGCAGTTAATTCAGCTGAAGGAGTTCTGTGGTCTGAATAAACTCGGCCTACGCAGCAGATCTCCTGTGTGTGTGTGTGTGTGTGTGTGTGTGTGTGTGTGTGTGTGTGTGTGTTGTCTGAAGGCTCTGGTTTATGCTGGGGTCAGTGGACAGACGACACCTGACCAACCAACAAAGCACAACTCTGCTTCCGTTCCATCAGTTGTCTGTCGACACGGGACTCACGTGTTTCCTCTTAATTCTCCTTCAAGAACAGTTAGACGGTTTTTTGCCCTCTGAAGTGGCAGATATCTTACCGGCTTTTCTGTTGGATAAACACGAGCTCTTCATGGATCTGTTTCATCTTCTCCCTGTCTGCACATCTCAGGTGATAATGAATTAATCTGCAGTTGAGGTGTAATCTGACTCCATGTAAAGCCCTGTTTTTTTTTTTTTTAGCACTGGTATTTTTCTTTTTACCTCTATGATTTGTCTGCACTCTTATAGTTTCAGTGTAATTTAATTCACTAAAAATTGTCATAACACAAACATTTATGAGTGATAATGAAGAACATGTCATTTTTTGATGATTGAGTCTACATGGTTCTCATCGTCCAGCCAGGCTTACTGATAGATTACAGGTTTATTTCATATTTTTTCATCAGTTGAGTCAAAAGGGTCCTCACTTGAATTGACCCTTGACAATTCATAACAATCAACAATCGCGTAATGCACCTTTATATTTTAATCTCACTGCTTTGAATCTATTTATCAGTGTTCAAGTTTGACATCGAAAATCTTTTCACATTAGGATCCCCAGAGAAAAATCACTTCAAACCAGGGTCCACAACTCAATGAAACTCAACTTCGTTGTCTGCAACATGAAAAGGTTTGAAAACTCCTGTCTTAAAGTATCGCAGCACTTAATATCTTTCATAATTACAGGGTTACAACACAACGTATCAGTGCTGAGTGTTGTTTAATGCACAGTCCTTGTTTCAGCTGATCCCCTGGATTAAAACCAGATTACTTGAAAGTAGAAGTGAAGTGGATTTCTGCTCAGACTGTGACAAGCCAGCATCTGACGACCTGCCCCGCTCGTCGGGGTGTGGTAGACTTGAAAGAGGAAATGTTGACCAACTGCCTCGCACACTCCTGCAGTATTTACAGTGTAAACCAGCAGGCTGGCAGAGGAGCGTGTTCTTATTTATCTTGGCTCGGGGCTTATCAGTGAAGATTGGAGCTGTTATGAGAAACATTTTTGTGGGTGGCCTCTCATGTGTTTGTGGTTATTCTATAAGGTTGGCAGGGAACGTTCTGTAGGTGTGTGTGTGAAACTTTATTCTGCTGCTGGCCTTGTGCAGACTTTTACCAAAAATCCTTCACCTGTCAATCTTGGTTTCTTTCCATGGTGGGAATTTAATTATGGCTGGAATCAGGTAAAAATTGCAAGATGCCAAACACGAAAAAACAAAAAACAAAAAACAAAAAACAAAAACAAAAAAAACATGGATCAAACTCACCTTTTTCATTTTGGTTTAGGGGTTATTTTCCCCAAAAATGTTTTTACACTAACTTAAAAAAGAGACAGAGAGAGAAATTATGCCATAAGTGCTAATGAATATGCATTTGAAGAACTAATGAATAAAAACTACTAAAATTTCATTGAAGAGCAGTTTAAAAGTGACATGTGACATTCAAGGTTGTTTTATGGCCTTAAGTTAGTGCATGACAATATCACTAAGTGCATTTCTGTGTCCTTGGATGAAGGAGTTAAATATGGACATTATTTGACACTAAAAAACAATAACAAATTCCTCAATAAGCAACTTTTTAGACATTGCTCATTTTTTGACCTTCAGGGACCTTTTTTAATTCAGCTCAACCCATCTGAAAGAATTGTCCTTATTTGTGTTTTATTTATTTTTTTACGACATTTAAGAGGTTTTTCTCAAGATTTGCCTGACACTATAAGGAACCAAACCCCCAATACTGACATCTTTGTCCTCTTTAAATAGTTCCTCTTAAAGGTCATTGAGCAGTGAGTCACGCAGCCGTGTAATGGATGCAAACATTTCCGTCCTATCAAGCCAAATTAATTTGGGGATTAAAGAAAGCAGAGAGCAGAGAGCTCTCCTCAGCCGAGTGCACTTTAACCTGAACTTTCATCGCCTGACGTAGGTGGGTCTGGCTGCAACAAAGGATAATGGTTCTGATGACGGATCCCAGCGCTGTCTCACTGTGTGGCATGCAGTCTGCTCCAGTGTTACTGCTGTGACACACACACACACACACACATAAACGCTCACAGACTGCGACATTACTTTAGGCCTCAATCAAAGCTCCTTGTTGGGCTCTGCCAAGATCAGCTCAGTTTCAAGGTGATTTATTTACCCCGTGAAAAAACTTCCACCAGACTCGACTGGATAGAAGTGAATCATGTTTGCCGGGTTTTGTCCAAGTGCATACATGTACAAGTACAACCAGCAAGCAATGGCAAGCGTGGTTACTCAGACTCAGAATGCATTTTTGGACCCATGAATCATTACAGAAAAACTGAGGAAAAAAATCAGTGTGGTTTGTCATGTTTTTTCAAAGTCAGGAACTGTTGATCCCCCTCTCTGGAAAAAAAAACATCTTTCATATATGCCTCAGAATATATTTTGAGATTTGTTTCAAAATACACTTCAGACCAACATTTGAGCATGTAGATGGTGTTCATTCAAAATATATTTTGCAGCAAAAACAGTATATTCTGTTTATAATTGCAGATATAGAGAATGTTATCAACAGCATATAGGAAGAAAATGTATTTTCAGTGTCTAAAATATATTTCAAAGCCATTATCAGAGGTACATTTTTGACCAATTTTGACATATATGGAAGTATATTTCTAAATGTATTAACTTTAACTAAATGTGAAATGTTTTGTTTTTGTTTGTTATTTTATTTTTCATGTTTTACGAGACGAGTCAGCCTTTTCATTTCCATTCATTGTCCTTTCAAACTGCATCTGTGAGACATTATTGACATGCAAGCCATTTCTCTGGCTGCAGAGACGTCCCATGGGCTGTAATCAGCTCTTAGACCTCATGACTCAACTTCAGAGTACCAAGGATACACTTTTTTTTTTCTTGGCGTTGGTCTCTCGTCAAACTAAATATTATTCCCAGAGGAATTTCCCCTGGATCCTCTGTGTGTGATGATGTCTTGCTCAGAGTGCTGGGATGGGATTTATTTCTGCTGACCTCTCCTTACCTTTCTCACACCCGCTAACACGCTATGACATAATGGTAAGCACATATAAATATAAGTATAACTTTAATATTTGTAAGCAGTTAATTCACAGTTCTTGGAGAATATTGTTTGGTATAGTCTCCAAAATTAGTGAATTCCATAAATATGCTTAACACTATTTTGTAGTATGTTAAAGCATTTGTTAAGCATTTGTTCACCATATATATCACATTTATGACTTTCATGTACAGTGCAGTTTATATTAACTGTATTATGAATACCATATACAGGTACATTAGCGATTATAGATAACTTTCTCTCTCTCTCTATCTTTAGAGTATCTCTCTCTCCTCTCAGTTGGACATTCCTCGATGCTTTCTAGTGAGTTGTTGTGGCCCTGAGTCACAAATCAGCTTAGGAATGCATGTTGTCTGTTGTAAATGGATTTAAGGGTAATAAATTTCCCAAAGCCGAGTAATGGACAGAGTTTAATAATGATAAAGAGTGGAAGCTTGCCTCGAGAGAAACAATGTCGCTGAAGAATTGAGCTTGCTGTAAGAATTTGTTTTTACAAAAAGCATTTTTCCTCTTTAATGTGGAATCTCATTTCGGCCTGTGCTGCAGCGCGTCCATCTGACAGGTCCGACTCCCTGTGAATTAGAGGAGGAAGCTGTTGTCTTCTTCGGTGTGATTTACACCTCGCCCACTCCCAGTGACAGCCTGGGAGATAACCACTCCAAATGAACATATCGCGTAGGTTAAATGCAGCCCGACCCGAGTTCAGACCAGCTGGGTCCTCGCCGTTTCCGAGTTTCCGGCTGAAGGAGGCCACACCAAAAAGCCCAGATGCTCTCTGCTTCTGCTTTTCAGATTGGGAATGGCTCCCATCCACAGCTAATGAACATCCATTCACTGGATGACAAATTGAGGAGAGCAAATGTGTGTCAGGTCATCATAAAGTATTCTCCCAGAGAGTGGGCCGAGTGGTGACTGTGGATCTGGGAATGTGAATCGGCTCTGTTGTGCGGCAGTCAGGCAGACAAAGGGCCGGGCCGCGGCCGTCAGCGACTGTGGGACACACTAAGCATCTGGTGACAGATCCGTCGGGATGCATGACCACTTTACACTGGGCTGCCTGTGTGTGGGAGTCCTGGATGGATACATGGAGTGTTTTTACTGCCGACTTAGTGCACACCTCAGGAATTCCACCCCGGTCCTGTCCTCACTAGTAAAACCTGCTTGTGTGCTCAGCTCCAAACAGCCATGTGTTTAATTGTCTGTGGTAGGAGGCTGCAAAGCACGAGCGCTCTCTTTTTCTCCACCTGTCACATAAACACATCTCTAGGTGTTCTTCTTCCCCAGGCTGAATGCATCAGGACGAAAAAGCGATAGCGTCATGCATTCATGCAACTGCTGAAGTTGTTTACGAGGATCTGGATGCTTTGCAGACAGACGGAGTTTAATGATTCAGTGTTGGATTGATGATAACTGTCTGTTTTTAAGGGTCAGATTTTCTTGAAAGTCATATTCACTTCACCTTGATCATGTGCAATGATTATTGCAAAAGTAGAAACTCACAATTCACATACTCTGCATTCATTCTTGTGCCACCCTGCCTAAGCAAATTTAATAAATTCTGCCATTGTGTGTGGTTCATTGGGTAACACAACTGTAACTCTAAGCTTTAAACCTGTGTGCCATACAATATGATATGTAACAGTGAATTCATGTGAAAGACTTCTTGTGTAAGTGCCAAGAGTTTCAGGAACTGTATATGCTTAGAGGCTTACAGTATTTTTCTAGTTGGCATTTGGTGCTTATGGTAAAATGTATCATGAATTATGTCAGGATAAATACATACTGCATTAAATACATCTGTAAATGTCACCTTGTCTTCAAACAGCATTTTTAAAACTTAGTTTCATTTCTGAAGCTTGTAGATGAAGGGAGACAGCAGATGAGTACATGGTTGCTCACCTGATACACTTTCAAAATAAACCTGACTACATCATCTATATTGAGTTAATAGTTTTTTTTGTTTGTGCACAAAATAAAAGTATTAGTATTGTTTATTTGGATAATGCTAGTGGTGTATAAAAACATAATGTATAGTATAGTAAGTGTTAGCATGGAGCTGCTAGGGACACATGGATGATTTTGTGTCTGTCATCACTGCATGGGCCAATCTCACAATTTGATGTATTTTTTTTTTGTTTGTTTTACCCCAAAACCTCTTAATCCAATGAATATTACTTAATTGAAAATACTTCATAAAGTGCTTCATGAAATTTTCATCAAACATGGCAATTTTATTAGTTTTCAGTGTGTTTAAGGTACTGTACATTTTTAGATAAGCCTGAATCCTATGGAAGTGATGAATAGGTAGAAATAGCTGCCAAATATCTTTGCACTATAAAAAGACACAGAAAAAAAAGATATTCATTTCATAGAACTTGGCTGCCAAAGTCTGACCATCTTCAGACACCTCCTCCTCACCTCCTAACTGCTGAACAGCTGCACCGCTGGAATCCACTTTCTGCACTCCTGATCTGTATACATATCATGTGCTCAAATTATCCCCAGCTAAAACGTGCGGGCATGTAGAGGCTTTGTAGTAAACTCAGTAAACAGATCTGTTGTAAAACATGACCTGTTGTTGTTGTCAGCCAAAAAGGGGGATTCCACCCCTGAGTCCTGATCAAAGAAGCGTCAGGTAAACTGGGGTTCACGGGGCTGAACGTTGGCAGAATCTGGCATGATCCTGTTTTGTTTTTACACTGTTGCCTGTAAATTGATATTTCACTCCTGTGGCTATAAAAATTTGAAGCCGTGCCAAGCAGAAACCTCTAAGTGTGAAGCATGAGAGAGCTCTTATCTCTATCCGTGCCATACTAAAAACAAAAATATGAAAAGTAGTTTTTAGCATTTGCAGTACTTACATTAGTTGGTAATGATTAGATTATTTTTGAGTAAACTTTGGCTCCCTGTAATACATTACTGCATGGGAAACACTCCCAAAGTTGGAAAACAAACAGAAACAGTGCACAGGTTACAGCAAAGCTCCTTAAAGTAAATTGATGGCATTTTAAATGTCATTTTGAGCAGAAAATGCTCTGACAATCTGCTACATAATCCTAGATTTGAGCTGCAGCACAGGAGACAATCTTTTCCTTTTTTCTTTTTTTTTTCTTTTTATTTGAAGCTTCATGTAAAAACATATTAGGGCGATGTGTGGTGGAAGTATCACAGCCCTGGGGTACGAAGCTGGAATTCACCGTTTGTTTAGTGGATAAGAGGGAGTGCTGCCGGTGCTGCCGGCTACAAAAGGAGGTAGTGGAGAGTTCAGCTGCAGGTAAAACTCACCTGAGAGACTGACCTGGAGCTGTCTGACTGCTGGGAAACCTCAGGGGAGGAGGAGGGGAGGGGGGGTGCAGCTGACAGACACTCGCAAGAGGGGACATATAAAGGGAACATTGTTTGCACCGGGCCACCTCTGAATCACCTGCACATATTGTATATCTGCGTTTGTAAATCAGTAGGGTGACAGTAAAAATTCACCAAAAGTCAAAAAGTCCTTAAAAAGTCTTGAAATAAGGTGTGAAAAGTGCAGGCCTTAAAAATGCCAAAATGTCTTGCATGTTTGAGGTATTATTTTTTGCACCACACAATTACAGGATTTTTTTTACGCTGCATGTCCACACAATATGCATTGTATCTGCTCTAAACACAGTTGAACTCATTTCCTGTCTTTACCCACATTCTTTTCTTTTCTTTTCTTTTCTTTTCTTTTCTTTTCTTCTGTACTTTCATTAGCTATATGCAATCCAAAATATGCTCTTTTGCCAGCTTTGTTCCTGAATTGGAAATTGGTCTGAAAATCTAAGTAATATTAAGAAGATCCCTAAAAAGTCTTAAATTTGGCTTTTTGAATAGCAGATACACTGAAATCCAAAATTTGAATTATCCATCAGCCAAGAAAAGTATCCAAAGTCTCCTCCAAGCTGTTTTTTTTTTGTATCACTAACAGAAGGTAAGGGCTTTGAATCACTCAACCAGTGACCCATAAACACATCACAGTAAAAGAGAGGTAGAAGGTCAGTGGTACCTCAGCTGCATTTGTTTCCACTACAGTGCAGGAGTGTATAGGCCTGCATTTTGCTTCTGTGTAGCTCTGTGTAATCTTTCTAATTGAAGCTATAGTTTAAGTGCAATTTAAATTACGGAACCTTTCTCCTTAAGATCCCCAAGGCTGTTGAGGTGAACGTATCAGCTTGATCTGCAGGACCAGTGCTTATCCATCTTCCAGAAGATTGGGATCTCTCTTCAAAGAGAAGTGCCTCCGTGCCTCCTATTATTAGTGGTGAGTTATAAACCTGTAATTAAGCCCAAATTATGTCTATTAATAACCTGCACGGGGGACGGATTTGGGGAGAGGTTGAGAACTTAATAACTTAATGTGGAGGTGAGATCAGCAAGGGGACGTCTATGAAGACATGATAATTTCAGGAGAAAGCCGGCATGCGTTCACTGCAACGATGAACACCACAGACCAGGTGTTGAACTTCCTGAAAACAGATATTCAACGTGCTTGTGAAAAGGCTGTCACCCTCCCTCTCATTAGCTCCAAATACCTCAGCCAGGTCGCTCCTGCCAAGCCAAAGTCACAACTATGGCTGAAGCTATAAGTACTTACTTAAAAGCTGCACAGAGCATGATTTCGACACATAAATACACTCATCTTATAGGTCTAAATCAAAAAGTTGTAAAGGAAGTAAGAGGCTCCCGTGCTCACTAATAGAGACCCAGCAGATTTTGCCCAGAGGAAATTGTGGTGTCACGTATATGCACAATGGCGGGAAATCGTCTCTGTGCATAGAAGTGACAAACCGAAAGAGTAACTGACCCCAAAACCCAAATCTGTGCAAAGCCTGACTACTCACTGATTCCAGGTCATGTCAAGAGCATCCAGTAGCAGATGGCAATTTTGGTAGCATGCTTTTTTACCATTAGATGTAAAGTTTTACCCAGATTTGGTTTTGGGCAATTTCTAAAGCCGTCTCCCAAAGTGAGAACGTTATTACGTCTTTAGCTTGTCTCAGCTGTATTTCAAGGAAAGCTATTGGCTGCTCAGTACAAGTAGCCAGATCACATTATGCACTAATTTGCATGTAAATATATTTTGCTGCAAGAATCCTGCTCTAACTTCCAGCTGTTAGTAGAGGAAGGATCTACGTTGTTTATGGGAAGCATCTTAAAGTAGCCCTCTAAAGCAAGGAGGTCAAATGTACGTGCAACACATCAAAACTATTCCTGGATCTGTAGCCTGCAGTTTGTCTCTACTTATTTTTGAGAAATAAAACTGCCAAGTGAGTCTGAAAGGTGGTTCAGTCTAGCATCCAAGTGGCATCCCTTCGCTATTCTTCAGTAAAACAATCAAAGGTATAAACATGAGCATGATGTGTGCAGGTTACTGACATCATCTTAAATGATTCCTGGATGCTGAAGTCCTAAAGTTTCAAGCAGCTACCTCTGGCTGCCATTTGAGGTTGCAGATGTGTAAAATTGTGTAGTTAGCGTGTATACTCACACTAACTGATTGCCATTATAGATCCACCTGTATCTGTTTTGGCAACAAAACATGGAGGTGCTAATTTGTGGTGAACCGCTGCTTGATCTGATGCCAGTTTTGGTATTACACTCTTCAGTAACTATAGCTTCATATCTGCCTTTCATGCTTGTTGTTATTAGCAGTACCTCTGGCTGATGCCTGTCCTAAAATATCTGCTGATTGAGATCAGCCTCTGGCCCTGTCCTCCTCCGGTGTTTGTGTGAACTGTGGAGACGAGCTGTGATGTATGACTGGATATCATCAGACTCTATTTCACTGTCTTTGTTATCGCTTATCTCTCAGCCACTGTGCTACCATAGGCTTCAGGAAAGTGACAGTTCTTTCATCGGCCCTCTGGCAGGAAACAGGAGGAGGGTCTGTGCTTCACATCTGTCTTGGTCTGCCGTGATCTACGGTTCCTCCCCAGACGTGGCCTTTGACTGATGGGGACAGCTCAGTAATTTTCCTGTTGTCTGGAGTCATCAGAGCTAGTGAAGACATAATTAGCCTCATTGCCTTCAGACGAGGGGCAAGCCCCAGTTGGGACGGCGACACCAACCACAAACATTTCACTTTTTCACAAGGAAAGTCTTACAAACAGGTGTTGGAGGCAGGCGGTGCAACAGCTGGAGATAAAATGATTGGAAACACTTTATTCCATGAATCCTTCCCAGTCAAGTGTACTCATCTGCTAAATTTCTTCTCTCCCACCATATGTAATATAAAGGCATCAATTCAGCTCCACAATGCAGCTATATGAAAGTGATGATAGAACAGATAAAATACTTGATTGCTCTATCATGCATGTAATTTATGTCAAGGTCACCAGGTGCAGATGTGAACTCTGACCTCGGTCCTCTCCTGCATGACAGTCTGCTGCTTTCCTCAGTGTCTTTTCATTTTCTTACCAACTATAACACCGGCAAACATTTTGTCAAAAAGAAGACAGAGGCTCCCCTTCCACCCAGATTTGCTTTTAGAAACAATGAAGCAATGGGAAAATTTCAAAAAAAGTGGTTATGAACAACTTGTAATTATGACTGCTGGTTGCATGTGCACTCCAGAGAAATTAAAGTGATAACCGCAAATGAAATATGTCTCTGCTATCTGCTTTTCAGGAATTAAGCAAATTAGCCTTGCTTTTAGCTTGCTGCCCATATGTTTTGGGGTTTTCTTGTTTTTTAAAATGTTTCCTAAACAAAAAAGTTATAGATCTTTCTCCACCCACATATATAGGCCATATGTTCTAACTGAAGTTATAACAAGAAAATCACCAAAATTAATACATGTGACATATAAACAAAAGTGCAACTGCTCTCCATCCAGTCCAGCTTTTTTGCCCCCTCCTGATGTATGTGAATTTGGTTAAAAAAATGTATGGAGGTCTAAGTACATAAGCTCCAGTATGTGGTCCATAGTAGAAGCACAAGGTCGAATGGAAGTAAATAAAACTGGACTGGTGTGATGAAATAGGTTGCTGCTGTCTGTCCATCAGTTTTCATCCAAGAAAACGTGACAAAAAGATAAAAAATAGTAAATGATTAATTAGGGCAACTACATTTTAGATATGTCCACAAGTGATTTTGAAAACCTTTAATTGGACATGGAAAGTGCCCTTTCTTCAGCTTTCATTGCCCATCATAATAGTTCTGTTTTGCTCCAGTGTTTACATCACCAATGTTAACAAACCTTTAACCGCCTGAAAACTCATGTTGAGATGACACGTTCTGTCAGTTACTGATAAAGAGGCCTGTCAGCCAAAACGAGAGTGAAAAATACCGTCTTCAATTTAATAACGCAAATGGCAAAATTGACAACAGCTTCTAGGAATGGGGGTGGTGGCAGTGGTGGTGTGAATGATGACTGTGGTGATAACAATGTGGGCTGATGACTCATTTTAAATCAATTTTAATACATGCATTGTAGTAATTACTGCCGCAACGGACTGGGCTGCCATCATGCCATCATAGTGCAATAAAACAAGGTGATGATATAATGTCTTGTGGGAGATTGTTTCCAGAGAGCTCCTGGCAGGTTTTACCCAAACCCAGACATGTGGAATTGAGTACATATCTCCAGGTGATGCTTTCCTGACACCACAAACATGTTGCGTCTTATTAATGGTTAAGCATGGGAATACAGGGCACCCGTCCATGTCACTGGTGTGGAAAATTAAGTTCAACTGCCTTCCTTAATCATCATTAAACCACACTATGGTGTGTCTGTGAGTGTTTTGTTTGTTTGGAGATTGTACTTGGATACAGAAAGAGTTATATGTTGCAGTTTGCATTGGAAATGCAAATTGGAAATGCAAATTACATCAGAAATGGCATTTTCTTGCAGCAGACAATGCTTCATAATAATAATTATAATAATAATAATTGCTCCAAAGGTTTCTTCACAACAAGCTTACACCAAATTCTCTCAGGCATTGAAATAATCACAATTAAATTAGTTTAAGCTGTTAATGCACCCGCTGTTTTTATTTTCTTTCAAAACACATTCACTGAACATACCTTATCCCCCTCAGATATAACCAGGAGAAGGATGAGGAGAAGATAAGATAAAGATTTGCATGCTTCTATGGGAGGAAGCAGCTGTCTTTGCAGATCTTGAGAGTGATTTTGAATGGCAGATTTAGGGGTTAAACTGGGGAGGTTTGTCATCTTTATCTGCTGCTGTGCCTGCTGGCTCCTGCAGCTCCTCGGTGCCTCTCAGAGATGTATGTGGAAGCCTCCAGGGCCTGGAAACTATTTTGGTGTAAAAGCAGAAAACCTGTCCGACAGGCTCTGGGCAGTCACAAAAAATATACATCTCTCTGATTCTCCTGCAGTCTCAGTGGATTTTCTGCCTCTTGCCCTTGCATGCTGGAAAGAACGCAAACTGCACTTAAAGTATCAGGCATAACAAGGTTATCTGACTATTGTGTGGTATGAAGAGCATGCTTATTAATGGATATATATTTTTGGTCATTCAAAACTGTGGTAAAAGATAGATTGAGTGAAAGGGAGTGGAAGAAATGTGACAAAAGGCCCAAGCAAACCCAGAAAATCAGACTTTAACAGTTTGGCCTGAGTCAACTGAGCTACCAGGATGAGCAAACTCCAGTGTGAAAAATATGTTTCAACAGTCTCCAGATGTCCTGTTGTAGCAATACAAACTCCTTATCAAGCTGATATGTGTTGCTGGCAGCTGAGGAGTTTGGATCTTATCGTCTGTGAAAAGGATTTTACCTTAACTGGTGACAGACAGTATTTTCCTGTTTGGGAAATTCAAAACAGTGCTGTCAGTGCTAATGGTTCCTTGACTCACTCCAAGTCATTATGTAATTATAAGTTTACAAATGCTCAAAGGTGCCAGTTGTATTATTTTAAAACATTACTAAAATCGATGTCAAATTAATTGTGATTCCTTGGTGTAATTATTCTAAATGCTTCCCATGGTCAACCTCAGTATGCAGCATTTTATGCAAAGATTTTATTGGGATACAACTTGATGCTTTCCGCAATTTTTCCCGTTTAGAACACAGCCTCGGAGTTATCTCCAGATGAAGGCATTAGCATTATTTTGTGCTGGAAGAACAGCGCACTCTTCCTGTATTTAACTTCCTGCTAAATGCATGTTTACTGTAGCCTTAATCCACTCATGTCTCCAAATAATGATGACTTATTGATATTCAAATGATACACATAGCTCCTCTAATGTAACTGTAACTAACTTTGAGGAAGTCCTGCACAAATGCCCACAAGAGTATTGAGTTTAAAACACTTTTCCTTGGTTAATTATGTTATCTGTGTTTATCTGTGTATCTGTGTTTTCCAGTATGATCATGAGGTTGCCTTTAACCTTTGTCACTTCTGAATCCTGTAAAAGACACTATGTGCATTGCACTGTACATTCATCCAAATGCAGGCACTCTGCACAGAACAGCATCTTCTCGTTTCTGCTGTATTTTTCACTGACAGAGAATTGCCTTGAGGTAAGAGTGTTTTTTTTTTTTTTTTTTTCTCATTAAGGAGGCCGGGATGTTTGAAATTTTGCAGAGGACACACCTCGGCCTCCAAATGTCTCTCTCTGAGTGACTCTAACGATTCCCTGTCTCTCTCTTTATCAGAGATGCAAATCCTTAAGATTGAGGCTGTTCAGCAAAGTCACATTGAACTCAGTTTGATCTGTCACTGGGAGGTTTGCCACACTGACTTTCAGTTTGCGAGTGTGTGTGCGTGTGCATGTGTGTGTGTGTGAGAGAGGTGTAGACAGGTAATGTGTGAGTGATGACATGGATATACACAGCTGCCTACCCTGTGTTTGACACTCCAGCCTTGAGGTGATATCTTATCCACTTTCAGATATCCTGTCTGAACCTCTTCAAAGACTTTTGTCTCATGAAACACCTTCATATGCCCTCTCATTATAGATGAGATAATATCCTCCTCAATAATGAAGACAACTAAAGCTTACCTACCCTTAAAAGTTAACGGACAATAGAATTTTCCTCCCCATAAGCTCAAAATTAAATTAAATTAAAATAATTACTAGGAAGGAAGGAGAATCTGTCTTGATGTGAGTTGACTTACCTTGAGATTTAAGATGTAGTCTGGTCATGTAGTGTTGAGTCGTTTGATGACTGAGGAAAGAATCATGGAAAGAACAGATCATGTTTGCATGACCATGACATGTTACATGCCAAGAAATACTAGAGCAAAACAAATAAATCCCAATCATATTTATTTATGGTGTTGGCACCTTGAATCATGATCAAGAGGACACCATAAAAATAAATTGCCTCATGTGGTTGAAAGTGACAGAATTGATTTATTTAGTTGTTAAGCCTTGTTTTGACTGACAGTTTAACTGATTTATTTGTTGTATGAACAACTCATTGCTGAGCTACATCAGTCATACATCAAAAAATGAATAACGTACGATGGTACTGCATGGCCTGAAATATACAGTACAGTCTAACACTAATGAAAACAAACACAGCTTTAATCAGCGTTGTTCTTTTGTGCTTGAAGGGGCTTTTTGTGTGATAGCTGTCACAATTCATGAAATAACTCCGAACAACTTTTTTAGTAGCTAAAATAACACCACTGACACAACTAAAGATAACACTTCCCTCGAGCCCTTAAACTGCAGACCAAGTCGATCAAACAGTAGGCTGGGATATTTGAAAATAAAGAAAATAAAAATAAAAAGTTATATGTGCCAATCAGTGAGACTCCTGAATGAATCAAGTCAAAATGAGTTTTCCAATGCGTTTCTATTAATCAATCAATGGACAAATCCCAACAGGCAAATATAATCATCCTAATAAACCAGTATAATAAGCACATTTCATAATGACTGATCACTGTAAAAAAAAAATCAGATGAAACTGAGCTCAGTTAAGTATTTATCTACATAGACATACGATCTAAAATTGCATTTTTGATTGATTTTTTCTCTCTCTCTTGTACTTGCATCAATTACTACCAATACCCTATTATTATTGTTTTAATTCTTTATAGGCCCAACATAGGTTAATTATAGGCTTCTGTCACGTTCTGCACAGTAAACAACAAATATTTATAGCCTGAATACTAAACTTGGATTATTCCCTTTGACACTCCATGTTTCCTAATAGTCTTTGCCCAGTGGCATGTATCTGCCTGCACGATTTCTGTTGTGCACATTTTCTCAGAGCTTGTAAACCTGAACGCAGAGTTAAGTGAACAACAAATTATCAGAAGTAACCTGTCAGTGGCTGAGCCCGGAGGCATTCTGGAGCAATGCAGAAAATGTACGATAGTAATGCAAGTCCATAATTATGAGAATAATGCATTTATCGTAAGTCATGTGATTTTCTGTCATGGCGAAGATTGTAATGAGGTTTGCTGGACACTGACTGGACATTTTACAATCCAGGAGCATAAAATGAGCATCTATCTGATTTCTATTTTAATCAAAACTCAGCTATCCACATTTTCATGATCTTTGAAAGTTATTTATTTATTTATTTGAATACTTTTTGTGTAAAACAAAATTGGAAGTACATGACAGTTGTGCCAGATGGAATTTCAAATTTTTGATGCTCTATATGTCAGAGTACTACATATTTAAACAATCATGGTGCTGTATTGTTTTGAGTATAAGGATCCATAAAATAGCCTAAATGTGAAATGTGAGCAAGCTGTGTGTATGTGAAACTGTGTATGTGTGTGTGTGTTTGTGGCTGTGCTGTGGTGAGGGAGCCCCACATATAAGGACATTCAAAGTGAGAGGAGCCTGCAGATGGCGCCCTAATTCCTGAGCCTTATGATAATCAACTGAAGTGTTGAGGAGGTCGTGTCCACATGCAGGTGCCAGGGACAGACGCAGGCTTCTCCCAGACCTCCTCTTGAAACAGCTTTTAGCCCTAAATTTGACACTCATTTTCATTTGCTGCATCCCGAGTTTGTAATGAAAACTTAAGTTTCTATAACCACTGAGTCTGAAGGACTTGTGAAATATTTGATTTACTTATGATTTTACTTATGATTTTCCTAAAATCCTGAAACTCTGTACAGACTTCTGTGAGTCATCTGGTGCTGTGAACTTATGTCCCATAGCATGTAGATGGAACTGTCTTTGCTTGTTTTCAAATAGAAGCATCCTGTGTCTTGTAGTGGATTAAGCCAAAGTCAACAGGGAGTTGAGCTTTAAACAAACTGTGCTTTAGGGACAGTCAATTGGTTGTAATCTGGGGCCAGCAGCCACACAGTGGAGGTCTAGTGGAAAATAAATAGCATAGTGCAGCATACCGCTAATTTTAGAATGAAACATATCTCAGTACAAAGTGACTGAAGTTAAAGATAAAAATAAAAATAATAATAATAATAATAATGATACTTTTTTTTTTCACATGATCCCTTCAAGAATCAGACAGCACTTTGAGATTGCGTAAAATCAAACCTCATATAATCACAATCAGTCCTTCAGGTCGGGGCGAGTTTGCACCATGGCACTGGGAGGGAGCTGTGCTGAATGACTAACCTTGTCTGTGAGCTGGTCATCATGGCTGGCTGGCTGCCATTGGGAACACTGGAAGTGTGAAAGGGATAGCAAAACCCCTCAATTGGCTTCCAAAGCCGAGCTTAGTGAGGCCTCCTTTCTTCCCCGGTCTGACTCGCCGCTGAGGCAGGATCTCCAAGACGCCTGTCACTTCGGCCTAATCCGTTTTCTGCCCAGCTGTGGGGGAAAGTCACCTTTTAGTTTTTATCACATTTGAATGCAAACAAGGCCGGAAGGGGGTTTGCGTGTCACATCGGAGGGCCTGAGAGCTCCTCTGAAAGGGAGCCTCTGTAGCCAGGGAGAAAAATGTGACAGGCAGCTTTATCATTGCTCACTAGCCAGACAATTTGAAAAATATTGCCTCTTTCAAGGCGTATTCTGCTTTTTGGGGGCCTAACCTAACACGCCAGGCTGTTTAGCATCTCCACAGCCATGAGATTGCTCCTGATAGCCACATTATGGGGCCTCGCTGTCAGTGTTTAACACTGGGTTGGAGTTAAGAGGATTAACTTTAACAATCGAGTGGTCGACAGGGGCATACATTCATATAGAATCCCTTAACCGTAAATCACAGAGCACCGTCTCCCCTGGACAAAAACGTACTCACTGACTGATAAACTCTTTCATGCAAACTTCTTTATAACTTTCTGTGGGGGAGAAATGGTCGGAAAATATATAGGAATAGCTTGATTTACGTTTTGACGTACGGCGGTTGTGCAGCATTTAACTCACTGCGCTCGGTTGTTCCACTGACATCAGTTCAGGCCTCGAAACAGCTTCGTCTGTCTTAATTATAAAGGAAAGCACAAATTCGTTATTTGGACAATGACCATGTGCCCATCAGTCTGTCAGAGACATAATTGTACCGGCAGAATGATGAGGTCATTAATTAAGGTCCAGATGTGAGGATCAGAAGTGATTTGTGATGCAATGGACAGACACATACATGTACATAAACCACGTGTGCTCCTTGTGATCACCAAGAGGAAAACATTTTACTCAAGAGGCCTGACCTTCAGTGATTATACAAGTCTTTTCTACTACATACAAGCTGTATTTTCAGTGTGCAAAATTGTACTGTTTGCATTTCAACACATTCAAATATGCATTGAACCTATAGTAAAGGTGTTGCATGCCTCAGACAGCCAAAACACTGTGGTTTCAGATCACTATTTGGCAATAAAAGATCACGCAAAAGCTGATTGATACAAACCACATATTTTGTTGGTGCTGTCCTCCAGCTACCAGCACTGTGACAGTCTGCACTGAATGAAATGATGAATGGGTTTAATAAGTCTGTAGCTTTGGGTTACACCACAGGCAGATGAGACAAAACAAATGTGTGTGTTTCCATGTGTTTTAAGAAGCATGTAGAAAACACACATGTACAGACTAGCTTTATGGCTTTGTGGCACCTTGCCTTGTAGCAGCTGGAGACAAAGTGCAACAGATGGATCTCAAGTCGGTCCTATCAGGAACATTTTGCTGGCAGATTGATTGGATAAAATATGAATGGCATTGCTCTCGTATTGTGCACGAGTCTACGTGCATGTTTACTTCCAGGGTCAAGTTACATAAGATTTTGTAAAATACCTACAGGGTCTAAATGAATAATCTGAAACATTTTTGTGTAATTAAAGCTCCACTTCACAAAACAGTAATTGAAGTTACAGCAGTTCATGAAAGATTTAACATTTGCTGTACTTTCTTACTTTTTTTTTTACACTTCCTCAAGGGGAAACAACAATCACCGGTCAAAAACATGTCAGGGAAACCACAGGCTCTTTCGTTGAATGGAAGTCTATGGAGAAGATGCCTTGGTATGTTGGACAGGTTTTTTTTTTGTTTGTTTGTTTTTGGGGGTTTTTTTTTTTTAGAAAAATGGTTGGTGTGGTGACATAATAAACTGAACTTGTTGCCGTTTAATCCCAACATGTTTCTCATTACATGATACTTTTGGAGAAAGCCATGATGAGTCTGTAAGAAAAAAAATGGTATTTTGTGTCTGCAAAGTCTGCATTCACAACAACAAAAATCTGAGAGATGGTTTCATGATGTCAAGGACTGATGGGATTGGTGCAAAATGGTGCATGTGACCCTGACGGCCTTTATACTTTTCCCAGTGCTCAAACCCATGAGTCTCATATCTCCTTCCTTATCTGAATATCTCTGTCTAAACACTTGGTGTCTGGTGGATCTTTCCTGGCAAAAACCCTCTGCTGTACAGGAAGTGATGCGTTTTACATTTCTTGTCTCTTTGCATGAGCAGCAATAGCCTCTCAAATACAAGCACTGTCAACAGACAATGGTGACACACAAGTGATCTCTGGTCTAGAGGTGCAGAGCAAAAGCACCAAAGAAAGAGATGAAAAAAATAAAAAAAAGAATCTGCCAAATTGTGCAAAATGTACAAAACTCATACAGGACCTAGATGTCATTTTTTCAGGGCTGAACCAATTCTACTGAACAGTCCAAGTGGCATCCTAAAGAATTTGCTTCTGTAAAACAAGACAAGATTCCAGTTGGATTCTGTCACATTTTTGAGGGAATCCTATATAATTTTTCCTCTTACATTCATGAGGGATTTCATGACTGGAGATAAGTCTTTGTTGTACCTGCAGCTGTAACTAGAGATCAGGGCTCCTCGGGAACTGCAATTTATGGCAGTTGTGATCGCACAAGTATCGTCTGACAGTGCCTTGCCACATTTTATTTCAAAGAGGTAGCTGTGTCAATGGCTACTGGTAATAATAGTATAGCTTTCCCCTCTGGGAGAGCAAGTGAATGCAATCTTGCCACACCATCGCTTTGCTTTTAAGCCTTGCACACACTGCTGACATATCACACAAATGCTTCTTTTATTACCTGGCAGTGATTGTTTGCTGAATGGGGAATGGCCTCCAGGAACCTGCTAGGCATTCCAGAGGAGCGCTGCTTTATTCCTGGGGAGCCACGGCCATTGTGTCCCTCAATGGCACAGTGCTGGGTCGGCCTATCATGTGGCCCAGAAATTCGGGACAAGTTAGTAAATAGCTGGACTTGATCTGTTTTCCTGCTTCTAGTTGGCGTACAATAGGAGTACAGTCCTGTCTTGTTCGTAGTCTTCTGTCTGGTGCCCTGGATCACAAGAACAAAAGTCAGGTAGGACAAGCTGAAGCTACAAAATTTTGTACAAATCAACTGTGTTCTTTACTGAGCAGTATTTTATTGATAAAATTAAGTAAAAGCTTTTATTGTGAAGGACAGTTTAAGGGGACAGTTCACTCAAAATACTGAGAAAAAATACTTCCCTCTTATCCCCAGTGTAGGCCAGATAGTTTCTGTGCAATTTGGCAAAGTTTCCATTCTGCCATGATCTTACCCCAATACAACGGATCTAGATGGGTATTTGTTTATGAAGCTTAAACCATCAAAAGTTAACATATGAAAAACTCAACAGCAACGGCTCTTTCCAAAAACAATGACACGGATAACCACCAGAGTCCACAGCCCTCAGGGGCAAAGAGTTTTGCTGGGAACCACTTCCTGCAGAAGAACACTGGCTAGCTGTCCGCGTGCCCTGAAGACAAATGAACTCAAATACATGCAGTTTTCATGAATCTGTAGCAGGAAATAGGAGTAGGAAATAGTTCCTACCCCAGCCCCCTGAGGCCATACGGATTATGGGCATTTGGGTCTTTTATCTATAAATCTTCACACCTTAGCTACAGTTTGAATCTCATGTATCCCCTATTCATGCAAATGAATTTTGATGATATCAGATGACAGAAGCACTATGCCATATAATGATATACTGTATATTGTGATTGCAATTTGATAACGGTAAGACAAGACATACTCTGCCATTTTATAATAAGAACTTATTGTTGTATATATAATTAGCAATAAGTTAAGCACAGTTGCTAACACAAACTTGCAACCCAGCTGAACTAATGTTACTGTATTGTCTATAGAAGAGATGAAGGCTGATCAGCAAGGAGGCCAAAGAGCTGAAGTCCCAGTCAAACCACTAATAATTAATTGAGTCTATATGTCATTGGCACAAATGTGTGGTAGGACTTAACCAAGTCGGTCCTTGTTCGTCTTCTTGTTGAACCTTTCTGTTTGAAATATTAATTCCATGTCAATCAGCCTTGGCGGCATTGGTTATTTAATTAACATCCTCTATCTGACATCACTGGTCTGGCCAGCTGTGTTTTTCTGGGCGGAGGATGACACCGATGGACACCTCTGACCTCATGCTGAACTGCACTCCCAGCCAATCGGGCGGCAGCAGGAATCTGCTCCTGCAGCTAGCTATCACTGGAACACACTCAAGGGCTAAATGGAGATGGAACGTCTTTCCAGATCAATCGGAAAAAGAAGAGCATCCAGAGTATCTCCATGGAAAATGTGTGTTAGTGGAGCACTCGGTGACGTAGCCTGCCTGTACTAGCGAGAGAAAGACATGGAGAAAGCCTCACCTGTTGAATACACGGACCACTGTCTGAACCTGTCCATTTATCCCCAAAGAGCTGTGGAAAAGCTTGTATCGCTGCCAGGCTGCCCGAGCACAGACATGATCTCCTCCTGCTTATGGTCAGTCAGAAAGCCTCAACATAAATATCAACTTTCCCTTCTTGAAGAGGCCTCAAGCTGTCTAAACAATGATAGAGGGGGGACAGCAACAAGCAACATGAGGCAACCATGGGAAAGGAGAATACACAACGCAGAGAGCAGAAGAAAGAAATAGCCTTTATTTTCCTTATTCTGAGAAATATGAACTTAGATCCCACATGTGTTTGGTTAACTTCTGGGGTTGCCAGGTGCAGAGCTTCACCCATTCACAACATTCTCATATTATTTACATGTGCACATTCTTACAACCCACATCAATGCACCATGCAGAATCTAAAAAAACGGCTTTTTTTTTTTTATTAAACTTAGATGTGCAACTGCGATCACTGAAGAGTTATTATCTGACTTTTGTTGTATTCTGACATGTATACAGCTAATCCCTTAATAGCAGAGTACAAAATTAACATCAGCTATCAACTAAACACTAACTATAGGCTTGTGAGTGCTAAATTTGTCTCCTGTATGAGCCCCTTTGGCATGTGACCAGCTATCATTTGAATGTCCTTTTGTATTCCAAAAAATCTAATTGGCTGGTTAAACAGTGAAAGTGCCTTCGTTTCCTGCCTTGCCTACAAGATTAATATAATTGCTCTGCAAACAATAACAAGCAGCAGACCCATCCCAACAATGTCAGCTGCAGTTTGCAAGAACAGAAGACCATGCAAACTCCTGTGCAATCTCTTTCAACCTGAAGAAGTTGCACAATGTAATTGCATTATGGGTCTTCAAAAGGTTTTGATCTCATTCTTCCTTTTTACCTCTGCCAGACTTGTCTGAACATCAGAGAGCTGCAGCTGAGATGAAAGGTCACCAAACCCAGAGGTACTGTTGTCACTATTGTTTTCTCTGCAGTATCATTACCCTGACAGCTGACATGGACCCTGGCTTTTAATATGTCACACAGCCTTGCATAGGAACTACATAATCTTAATAGGGTGCAGACAACTGCTAGTTGGTGCTGCCTCGGCTTCCAAAGCATGACATTTGGCACAGAATCGAGCTGAGGTCTTTTTTTCCCCGCAGAATCCATGTCTTGTCACTTGTTGAAACTTGTTGTTTTAAAGCAACACGGTGGAGAGCTTCAAGTTCACGGAGCCAATCCTGGGCTAATGTTGCCAGCACAAATGACTAAGCCTTGCAGTCATTATTATACTAATCTCCCAGTTTCCACAGTTTATAAGGCCGTGCCATTGTAGTGACCTTACTGTGAACTATAAAATTGAAAAATCAAAAGACTTAATGCGCAGCAGGTTCTAAATCTTAAGGGAAAAAAAGATTGCTTCTGCATTCAACACCTGGGCATTTTGACACAGATAATACCCGTAAGCTTAGGGAAAAATCTGTATTGCTTCCAGTGTGATTAAGAGCTCTATCATAGAAGCTGTTGAAGCATGCAATTTTGGTGCAAACTCCAGATTCATACACATTTACAATTCCTCTTATCTCAGTAATGTCTCATAAACCTCATCAAGATATGCGCTTGATGAATACAAGCAGAATAGTTTCCTGACTGAGGCAATGCATATGTGAAAAAAGACAAGTGATTGGACGTAAAGATAACGTGCACAGAGGTCCTGCACAGGTACTGTAAGCACACCCATAACTCAAAGAGGAAAACAAAGCTCAGGTTTCCTCTGCGCTCTTCAGTTTCAGGAGTGTGGAGGAGACAGAGGAGGGAGGGCAAAAAGTCCACTGAAGCCTAACAGGTCGTGAAGTCTTGGTTTGATGCTTAATCTGCCAGATGTGACTGAGGCTGGTCTGGGAGTTTGGTGGCAATGATGAATCTCTTGGCTCTGATATGGCAACAACTGAACTACAACTAAAGCAAGCAAGATCATCCATAGCTCTGAAAGTGATCAACTGCAAGATTCTTCACCTGTCAATCAAACACTATGGGAGGGACTGTGGCATCTTTTTCCTTCAGTTTTCTGTTGATAAAGTTTGAGTTTCTGTAGGTGGCGCTCTTTCGTGGCTATTGCTGCTCATGCTATAGCTAAAAAGTTATTCTGTTTATTATAAACAAGCTGGAAATGTACAACACATTACTTTCTGTATGCTACAGGATTTTTCCCAGGAAAGAGCTACCACATATTGAGCGTTTAGGACAGCAGATGTAAAAGTGTCATGAACTTGTTGAACTTTTTCACTATTTGTGTTATATTAATCAGAGAGAGAGAGAGAGAATATGGAAACATCCAAAAAGGAAGGATAGCTGCACTTATCTTTACTTATCCTGCACCTGAACCCAACTTGGGTTGGATGTGTAGAGCAATGCCTCCATTTTTCTTAATATGGAAATGTCACAAATTATTAATTTAATGTAGAAGGGGGGGATTATGCAACACAAGCTATGTAAATGTTTGCTACGTTACCAAGACACTACAATAAATAATATGAACCATTTATAACAAAATAAATAAATAAATAAATGAAATGAAACGATAAGAACGCTGTACTGTAGGATGTAAATCATGCTCATCTAACATAACATTTTATATGTTGAGAGGCTCCTTTGCAGCCATCACTGTCTGAATATGACAACAGCGCCGATAAGCAATGTGAGCATCAGGATCACTCCGGCTGAGTCAGGCATGAGATCCTTTTCATTCATCATTCAAAACCATTTGAAGAGGGCCCAATTGTTTTAGACGCATTGATATAGCGTTGGTCTGTCATCAGGTTGTTCATTACTCAAACTTATTTTAGCACGACTGTCACAACTGTCAGCCGTGTTTTCAGGTTCCTCCAGCTGCCCTCTCTGGGATGATACACCGCATTCCTCAGTCTAAATCAACTGTGAATGGTGTGAGGTGATGAAACCGTCAAGAAAAGGCAAATTGTGTAGAGGAATTTATACACCGCGATAGTATCCGCTCCATTTCTATTAAGAAAAATCCTTCTTACAATTAATCAGCGTATTTCATGCAGGAATGTAAAGATTTTGTCCAATAAAACAGCCAACAGGATATGTATTGGTTGTTGATTCACCACCCACACTATGCTCCAGGCATTAGAGATGGGAGTTTTCTCATTATTCAAACTCTCAGTATGCTTCAAGAAGTTTTTACATCCTTGTATTTAGGCAAAAAAAAAATTATAGCTTGCCGGGCGTAAGGCAGGAAGCCGTTTGCGTGGCTGATGTATTCATGCTTGCTTATGTGGTTTTCATGCTAGCATGGCCACAGGGACATACCTCCCATGTGCTCTCTGCATACCAGCTCATGCGTTGTGCACCGTGTGTCATTACTGCATTCTTCACACATTTTACCAGTCAAAGAAGGCGCAGAGGGCGTAGCGTCTGATGTAAACCTTTGTAGGGACAACTCATAATTTTGCTCCATCTGCACTGTAAGCTCTAATAACAACGTGACACTCTTCTACATATTCCACAAATTGGCATGAACTGCAAGCTATCACAAGCACGAGAATCATTTCTAAGCCTTTTCATACGTGGAGTGTAATTTCAGATACATGCCACACATGTGGTAGAAAGGCCTGCAGGAGAAAAAAGTGTAATTAAGTGCATCTTGATGATATTTCCTTTGGCTTCTCCGGGATTAGGCCGACTGTCACTCACTGTAGGAAACAAAGGGGGTTTGAGACCTCCTGCATGGCTTCGTCTCCCAGAACACAGAACAACATGAGAGCCTGTGGCAGAAGTTCTGTCCCGGCTTGGGGAAAGGAGCACATTGATGGAGGGGAAAACATCTTTACTTGGACTGAAAAAGCAGTTAGCTGGCATGAGTGCAATATTAAAACCCATGTAATCCTTTAAATATAGAGTTCTATGTAGTAGTTACAAAATGTGTTTTTGTCACGAATATCATGAGAAACTATTCGTAGTATGACGCTCGGCTTAAGTGAGATTAGTACTGAAATTATAGCAAGTGGATGTCATTTAGGCCACCATAGTTTAAAGCTGCAAAAAAGTAAAAGATAAAGATGAAAGATATAACCTCTAAAATCCCCTAAAATGCACAATGATTTCATAGACCTCTTTATGCTTTCATGGAATTGCTTTAACACTCTGGCCTTTGCAACACTGCAAACATTTTACAACCAGACGTTGAGCAAAAATAACATGGAGACATTGACCTCAGGGCTACAGATTTGTCATTATATGGCATGCTCAAACTATGGCCTATTATAACCAACAAATAGCATCACATCTATTATTCAATCACCTCTGAGCCAAATTATGATTTATTATAGATGCAATGTTTAAAGAGATGTGACATGAAATGCTTGATTTATGCATCCTTCAATTAGAATAAAGCTTCATAACGCCCTTTGGGTTTCCAAACTATGTGCTCTGTGTTTCTGGCTCATACTTGGGCTACAACGTCATTGCTCCCAGAGATGAAGATTTCTGTTTGGACCCTGATTAACCATGGTTATGAAGGTACTGCTATAATGATAGTTATTAAGCAGGCCCCATCTTGAAGAATCAAAGTTGAGACAAAGAATCAAATTTGCACAAAGGCAAGGCATGACACTCTGCTGTTACCCAATGCCCTTTTTGGAGCAAGAACTCACTTGCTTTTTCATATCGCGAGGCCCTGAGCCTAAACACAACATCAAACGGAGGTTTAAATCAAAGCAATAAGCTGTGCAGAGATGAAGTATCTTCCTTTCGGAGATTACAACTTGGAGGGTCTGCTCCAGAGCCAGCGAGCGGCTACGCTGCGCACACGAGCGGCTCCAGAAACAGATGCAGAGGCAAGGCACACATCCAGCAGCAACAATAACAGCCAGCTCACGCGACAGATTGGCAGTCGTAAATCTTGGACTACCAGCTCAATGCAGGTGTTCACAGGTGCAGCACCACGCAGAAAGACACAGAGGCTGGCAGCAAAAGCAGCTCCAGACCCCTTGAGCAAGCAGAGGCATTAAACACCAGGGACCTTGCCAGTGACGCAGTGATGTTTATAGGAAAAACACCATGAAGCAGTTAATTAGTGTATCCAGCGATCCGCTTTTGGCATGTAGTTTTTAACACAGTGAGGCCTGTGGAGGATGAGTCACTCCTTTGCTTTCACTTTATGTCAGCATACATCTTTACAGTCAGGTTGTGCCAGCTACTTTGTGGGCCTCTTGTTAGCATTTGGTTTAATTCAATATGTAGCAAAAGTGCATCCATCACGTAATGTCTTGGAAACGCAAATTGGAGACACTCGGTGCCGTTTCTGGAGGTAAATGGGATGAGTTGCATGCAGTGTTCAGAAAAGTCCTTTAATTCTCAATGATTTGCATCAGACTGGTGCCAGTTTCTCCAAAATAAAAGCACTGGTGTAAAACCTTTTGAGGAGTTAATTAATGGTAAGCATATGTGCAAAGCATGCAAATGTGCATTTCTGGCTGCTCGCATTATCTGATTTATATGTGCAGAAATAGGTCTGTGGGAAATAGCATTATAGATGATGAGTACAGCATCAATTAGATGTCATCCACCCATTTGTCATGTCACTCTCTTAGCTCTATTTCATGTTTACAAAATTAATTGGAAGCCATATTCTTAGAGATTTGTATTGAGAAGGCAAGCATGTAACCAGCTATTCCTCTCTGCAACACTCAGATAATGTCGTTCAGTTCTCACTGACAGTCTCAGTGTTACTCTAACTGAGGCTGTTTGGCCAGCTGCCTTTTCAAAGCGTCAGTCTATTGAGGCAAAGTTTAGCCGAGGAATGTTTTGTGCCGATTATTCTGGGAGTTAAGACCTTTTCTATCGCTCAGATTGAAATCCTTCTTGACATCATCCCTTGCAATTGTAAAGCTCTCTCTCTCCCCCACCTCTTTCTTCCCATTTGCCTCGGCCACAAAATAAATAGCATCCAAAAGTTATCTGGGTTTTGCATGGTTACCGTTTTGGTAATGGGCAGTCTGGCCTCTCGGAGAGACGAGGAGCATTTTTGGGGGGCACAGTGTGGTTGTTGTAGCAACGTTGCCGAGGAGTGAATGAAGCAGATGTCAGAGTAATCCATCAGCCTGCAGCTCCGAGCTCCCCGTCCTCATTGAGGAACACACCACTGCTGTGACGCGCTCAGCACCACTCTGTGCAGTTACACCTACCTCACTCTGCTCTGCTCCTGTCATATTACAAACAGAGAGCTGAAGTGTATTAGATGCAAAAATAACACCTTTTATTAATTTGGAGCCAACATTTATTAACTAAAGAAAAAATGAAAAGACAATGTGGGCTTACATGTGATAAGTCAGCGATGACTTAGTCCCTCTGATGTGAAAGTACTACAGCAGTTGGGAAATATGATTTTATCATTTCTGTGACTTACAGGAAAGAACAACCTTGGAGTACTGAGACAGTGTTTATTCCCACTTCAGTTACAACTGTTTTTATCAATAACCAAACAATTATATTGTAAGCTTAGAATCATAAGGTTCTTTCTTTTTTTTAATTTCATTATTTTATTTTTTGCATTTCTGCTTTATTCAGCAGTGGCATTAGAGACAGACAGGAAGGACGGGGGAGAGAGAGGGGATGACGTGCAGCAAAGGACGTGGGTCTGAATCAAACCTGTATACCTTTACCCTCAATCAGAATTATTCACATATTATATTTTAAAAAATAATAAAACATGATAGTTTTTCAAGTTGGTAAGTCAAATCTTTCATAACTGAACTCGAGACAAACCTTATGATTCCAAGCTCACAATACATCAAGATAATTTCATATTTCTGCACAATACAAATGTTTCCGCAGCTATGGTAATGTTTCACACACTCCTCTGCAGAGGGCAGTTTAAAGTTCAGTCTGTCTGTGATCAAACTGCCATCACACTCTGATATCATATCATGACTGTCCTTTTCAGGGTGCCTCAGTCTGACTGTTTTATCTAGGTGTTTGTGACAGACTTGACAGAAGACATCAAACTGCATGTCTGGATCATTGATTGTTGTCTTATAAACCACACGACTACACATTCCAGTATAAGCTTAGTGTATTCTGTTCTGCCAATAAAGGAAACAAGGCACATTTTCCAAACAGTACAAAGGTTATTCCAGTTTCTGCTTTCCTTTCCTCCACTCAGTAATTGAACACAGTTAGAAATGGGTAGGGAGCATATCTTACATAATGAAATAGAAAATAAATAAAAAATATTCATATAAAAATAATCTCTTACAAAATATAATCTATCAACCAACATTAAGGGGGTATTTATGTCTGGATGCTCATGTCTGCTCCTAGTGGTGTCAACTTAGCTTGAAGAGTCAATATGGCTGCTCAGTCACAAACTCCATGATTTTCCAGACAACTAGCAGCAAACTGGAGGGGAAGCGGGACAGAAAAAGTAGAAAAACAACACCATCACACTGATCCCACTTTTCAGTAGTTAAGCGCTCTTCCGCCAGGCTTACGCACAGAAGCAGCATTGTCCCAAACATTTAATGCGGTCAAGTTAAAATCTGACCTACTGCCTGATTTGAGACTCTGGGGACCGGGCTCACCGACTCACATCAGCCTCCATATTAAATGATGTACATATAACTCCAGTGTTTAAGTTGTGTCTATAGAAAAGGATAGCAACAATGAAACAGTTCATGCTTTTAAGTGCACTTGATTTTTTTTTAACATCTACACCATCTGAAATTCTTACCAGATTTAGTCAACAGTGAATTCTGAAAAACATCAGTAGTTTCCTCATTTAATAAATTATGATTAGTCTAGTTCCTATGTGAAAAAAATTCAAATATTTCTATCTCTGGTTGAGGTCATTCATGCCCACAGATTGGGATCTCCAGCAGAAAAGTCAAGCTTGGGGCACGAAACGGCAATCAACATAAAAACCAGGCTTGCAAGCCCGTAAGTCTGCATAATACTCAGACTGTCCAGTCATTGCAGAGTACAGTGTTGTGGCAGATGTCCATTGGCATCAATATAATCAACACAAATTGTTGGAACCAACTGTTGCAGCTATATGTCCTTGCATGTGTTCACGGCAAGGCTCGCTGTCACTGTTGTAATGCCAGACCAGCCCAGGGCAGCTAGGCAGCTTCTCCACACATTTGTGTATCACAGAGAGACCGTTTATTGAAATACATTAGCAACACACACACACACAGATCGACACACACATACACATGCACGCACACATGCACACAGCCAGCTCTAGTTGTGCGCATGAACACACATCCAATAAATACTTCTATTTACAGGTATACACCTCTGTCCTCTCACTGCAGGTGTTGCATTTGACGTAGCAGCACCACAGAAACTTGCAGTTGCACTGCCAAACGCGGGAGTACTGGTGTGTGTTATATCCTCGACCGCAGCACATCAGGTCACAGCTGTTGGGCTGCAGAGCCGTTTTGTTGCACAGGCGGCCCTGGGTCCCCATGCTGCCGGTCAGAGGGTCTGCTTCACAGTAGTTGGGCGACCTCTCAATGTAGACCAGGTCTGTGTCCATGGGCTTGCGGTAGGAGTGGGGCTTCTTGATCTTGAGGAAGGTGGGCCGCTTGTTTCGGCTGGCTCGAACCGGCTCCACGTGCACGGCCTGGTTGTACTTGTCCTTCAGGATGTATCCCAGCTGGCGGAACTTGGGCAGCGTCGTCCAGCAGGTCTTCGTGGTGCAGGATCCCGAGACCCCGTGACACTTGCACTCCAAACGCATGTTCTTCTCCAGGATCTACAAAGAAAATTCATGCAAAAAAGAGATGAGACGAGGCTCCTACCATTGAAATATCTGGTCTCTCATGGAACACATTAGCATGAATTTCAAAGTTACCCGACTCAGTCTTTGCTAAGGTGCTTGAGGACCAGTTATATTGATGAAGCGTGACCTGTTAAATATGTATTGTGCAGATCTAAATTTGTAGCAGATATTTTTCACGAAGAATTTCAAAGTGAGATGTTTATTATAATGACCAAGAATTTCTCACGTTACTCAGAATTTCCAACAATGTCTTTGATGATGCCTTTTCATAATGAGCAGGTAAGAAACATATGGCATACAATGAGTTCACAGAAAAACTTGGTGAAACATATTTCATGAATAGTTCAACAGGTTGAGACAAAAGTTTTCTAGCATTCCAATTGAACGTAAACATTCCAAAGATCTTAGTCCTGCTGTGTGTCTATACGGCATGCAGCTATGAGCCATTCTTTTAAAAGACAAAACACACTAGTAGAAGACATATGATCATGTGTCTAACTTACTGGATGTTGCATTATTCAGTGTTATAAATGCTCTATGTAAACCCTTGAATTTTGAAAGAGGAATAGGACATTTTTTGAAGTTACTTTTAGATTTATATTTTGGGCATTTATCTGATAATTTTAGAAACAACAGCACACATTAAATTCCTACAACACCAACATTTCAATCATCCAGTTTTGAAATTTAAATAGAGATTGACTGTAATTGACATTTATCAAGAAGCGAGTGTCTGCATGTTTGATAAATGAGTGTGATTTTAGTGTGGTTATATTTTACACACTATATTCTACACACATACATATTTTACAATTTTTAAAACAACATACAAGCAAACTGATAAATGAGGCTGTGTTGTTTAAATGTTCATACATCAAATATAACTGAATAGAGTTTATTTAAATTCAATCTCAGATCAGTTAAGCAAAAAGCAAATTACGAAGTCTAAATACTGCAATATCTTGCAAGTCGCAAACACCTAAGCTTTTCTTGTTCAAGACTGTGGATTCAATGGTCTTTTGTCCCCTGCCTCCACAGAGCAGTGCTTTTTGTTTCAGGACTGTCTTGACCAATTTCAAAGATTTCTCGGTCAACAGAAAAGGGAAAACAGACACAGTGAGCACAAAACCTCTCCACGTTTGTGGGATGTTAAAACTTTGTATAAAGTGGTGAATTCACACAGAAGCTGGATTAACTTACGAGTGCATGTGGTGATTAAAAGGACAATTTAGTTGTCTCCAGAACGAAGCATCTATAGAGAGCAGATTGGCAGCGGTAAATGGCCTTTTCAAGGTTAAAGTGGAACCTTTCGGTGTGGTTGGCAAAGCAGACCGGGTATTCTCTCTCTGCCTCAGGCTGAATGACATCAGCTAACCCTCTTTCCTCCTAACTGAGTGGGAACCCTCACTGGCATTAGAGAAGCCTCACCCTGCTTTTTAATTATTCCACTCTCATGTGCCCTCAGACTTTCTGGAGTCTCCTGGGGTAATTGTCAAAAGCCTTGGATGCATGCAGCTTAGCATGGTCATGGCCCTGAGACCTGACAAACATTTAATTCATGGAGTTCATTGAAGTGAAATGCCAACGAAGCTGCCATTGTTTATTTAACAGAACCCCTGTAAGCCTCCCATGGCACCTTTTACACTATTGTTTATTCTTCTCAAGAAAATTTTAAGGTTGGCACTCAAAACACGCCGACATCAGTTAAAATTAAATATGAAAGACCCACTACAATAATTACAGAGGTAAATGGTGTTGTAAGTGTACATTATGAGATCCGTACACTATATCTAGTTGTGGGTGATGCAAAACCTCAAGTATGAAGCCCCTCCCCCTCTTGTCAAAAAGACTGAAACAACCTCTTGTTTCCTGCAGAATGGCGAATGGCACTATAACCTATTACTATGGCAGTGACAAGAAATAGATCACAGCCAACAAACTTCAATGAATTTGTTGGCATTCTTAAGTTTCTATATGCTGTGTTCCCTCAAAACATTATTGTGCTCATCATAGACATACTGAAGAATTTTTACAAGGAGAAACATTTAAAGACACATTTGACCATGTGAGGCCTTCAAACAGAAGTCATGAAATATCTAATATCTATCTATATCTGGTCGCGGTAAAACTTTGGTAAGCAAGCATGCACCCTCAAGGAGTTGGTTCGTAATGATCTAATATGCTTGAAATAAAATGCATTACATATTCTACTGTTAGGATTACGAAGGTTGAATATACAGTGTCGGTTAACCAAAACCCTGATCCCTGTAGCCACCATTGTTATACTCTGATTCTGAACAACATCTACATAATGAAATATAATGATGATCCTGGATTATGTACAGCAAATCATTATGCACTGAGTCATAGGGGATTAGTGGCACAGTGAAGATGAACATTTAGTGAAACATCCTTAATATTTCCCAAGGACTCAAAAAATGTGAAGAACGAAGCCTTCCACACCATTTTCAGCACAGCAGGATCTCAGGACTCTACAGTGGACATTTGAAGTCCACAGTAATCTTGGAGGTCACCGTTTTTTCTAGACTTCCCAGTAGTCTAACTATCTGCCTGCTGTTGCCTCTCAGTGGATTATTTTCTTGCTGTGCCACTTTGTGGATTGTCCTGTGGTGTATATCGATCCTCCATTTGGGTCCCTACTCCGGGTCACAGGTTAAAAACATCAGTGCTTGGCTAATGCACTCCCTGATGGTCATAGTCCTGTGCTACTCCACTTCACCTTGAGTTATCTGTATACTTGAAATGACTGTGTGATCTTGTTTTGACCTCACTTTGTCCACAGTCTCATGATGTCATTTTATTTTCAACCATGCTTTACTGGACTCCAGCTTCTCTAGTCATGCCCTCCACTTTCTCAATATATCATCACAACAAAGGACCCCAAATTAATTAAACTAACCAAAAACACCATTCAAAACTTGCTCTTTTAACCCCTGGTGCTTAAAAAAACATTTAGTCACCATCTCAGTAAATTCATCACTGAGACCTGGCAAAAAAACAAAATTCCACAAAAATTGTTTCATACCCAGTCAATATACTCACAATGTCTGTGCTTACTCATGAGCAAACCATGTCTAGATGCTCTTGCTGGTGACATTGCAATACTCCAGCAAGACATTAAATCAGTCAGACAACCATGCATGCTTTAACTTCATTTGAACTTCTGACTTCTAAAATATCTGATTACATCTATCACACCCTCCTCGCACACCAAAGCCCGCTTGCCCTCCATCTTAGATATCTCAAACTTACATACTTCTCAAAGTCAAAATGGAGCATGCAGTTGAATTTAAACTTATATCCCACATGCAAATATAAATGACCTCAAATAACCTGCATGCACATTTACCATTTGGAATCACTGATCACTAATCACTGTGAATCACAGGGAGTCCTTCAAAAAGTTACCAACACATTCCCAACACATTTCATCCTTCTGCAGGCTTTGATGCCATCCAGGTGTAAGTCTTCTGTTAATGTCACAGACACTGCCCTCTCCTGGTTTAAGTCATATGTCTCTGACAGACATAAACATTAATGCCTGCAAATCTGACACTGCCCCAGTCTCTCATGGTGTCCCCCAAGGTCTAGTGCTCGGTCCCCTATGTTTCATCCATTCACATCATCTGCTGCTATGGTCCCTACTTCTATGCATATGCTGATGACACTTTTTTTTACATTTCCACTATATCTATCTCAACTAATCATTGGTTTATAGGAATACAGTCTTGGATTCAAATAAACCTTTTCGAATGCTGTGAAAAAACTAAATTCATAATTACTTTGCCCAACTCTCTCATCCAGACCTATCGGAATGTCCATATTGATGGCTCCAGGGTCTCCCAATATTTGTGATACTGGGACCATTTTGAATTCTACCCTCTTTTTTGTAACTTATTTTAACCAAATAAAACCAAACAGAGCTGTCAACTGTCTTAATTCCTCTCTCTTGTTCTTGAATCCATGAAAGTCACATCAAAGGTATTTAGGAAATACTCCACACTCCCAAAAGTGACGAGATCAGTCGGCTTGACACACTGATTGACTTGTCTTCATTTTCTGCAAGTTACACTATTCTATTTTTATGTTGTTGCCCTTAGAAGTTTACCACATCCATTATTACATGTTTGAAAGCACCTCTTTAAGAGACTTGTTTGCTTGTTTGTTTGTTTGTTTGTATGTTTGTGTATAATGCTTCTTGCCATGCACATTGCTTCTGGGAATTATGGTATGAACTCTTTCTCTCAGTCGTAGTTACACGATACTAACACAGCACTTTAGTGTTAACAGTTTTTTAAGCATCATGCATACTCTCTACCTACTCCTCTCTCATAGTGCCTATAAGGCAAAAGATCACTTTTTAATTTATGTTTAAATTATTCTACTGGAAGTAGTAGATTGAGAGACTTAAATTGTGTATAATCTTTATATGCAAAGAACAAGTTGCTGAGCATTTATTATAAATCAAGTATTATGAGGTTATTATAATTATTAGGGCCTGATGAGATGAACTGGATTTGTGGATCTGTTAAAATAAAATGAGGATAAACTGCATCATAACCCAAACATACCTTACGTCCCACTTCGTTGTTATGTAAATTCATGAGAGTCCTGGCATTCTGTTTGATCTCCCGGGCATCGACAAACACCTTGGAGAAGCCCAAGCCATAGCGGATGTCTGCAGAACAGCCACCCCACTTCCAGCCCTCCTCCTGGTTGTAGAAACCCTGCTTCTCCTTGTCACAGCCACAGCCGCTTAGGTTACCCTGGGTGCAGGCTGCAGTGATTGCATGTGCTACCCCAGCAGCGATGATAGCATAGGTGAATGCAGCCTCCTTACTCCCTGGAATAAAGAGAAAGACATTTTAATCACAATCGCTGACATCAAGATTCACTGTTTCAGGCACTGTCAAGCCTCCTTACATACCTGGCATAGCTGCTTCAGACCAAATCATAAAATACAGGAGCCAGGCCAAGTTTTATTCATTTATCAAGCTCTCTTTAAACAGATAAACGTCGGCAGGGAGATGAGGGAAAAAGACTGAAGAGCTGAATCTTTTAGAAGATAAACCCTTACTTTTATTTGTAATGCGAGAAAAGCCCTGTTTAACAAGACAAATTCCAGAGACGCAAACAGCTTCATCGTCTTCCAGTTGAGTGACAGTCAAAGGAGCCTTTAGGCTTGTGACTAGTCTCTAAATTCAGGAGTGTCATCGCACCATTTCACCAGAGAATGGTCAATCTATTGAGTATATACTATGAGTAAAGCTGTGCTTTAGAGACAATCCGCAGGGAGAGAAAATATTATGTGATTAGGCATCAGTCTGGCCCCTGTCCCAGCTTCCGTCACAAGTGGGATCCACCCTGTGGAGGTGAATCTAAGAGGCATGCAGAACCTCCCTACATGGACAGCCAAACAGAATGGATTTCCACTCCATAAATCAGACTGCTTCAGGTCAACTGCATTTTTAATTAAAATGGAGATAATTCCTCTTGGAGCACATGCTGAAACAATCCAAAAATGATTAGTAGTGCCAAGAAATATGCAATAAAGCCATCAACTTTAATATTTAAACCCCTATAGAGCTCTCAGTCCTTTATCATTCACGTTCTACTGCTGAAATTTATGTGAAACAAGTGGACATGTAAAGCATCTGTGAGTCCAGCTGAGCACTGGTACTCACAGTTTTTCCTCACATCATCTAAAAATGATTAATGAATGGTTTAATAACCTTCCAACCACCATTAATCACACACTCTCACCCACACACAATCACAAGAGGGATTTCCAAACCATCAAGTGATCTCACTAAATTGATCATTAGGGGATGATGAAAATACTGCTTTGGAGTACCACCACAAAAACAAAGCACATAAAGATGACGATGATGATGATGATTTGGACATTGATCAGATGTGGCAGTGTCTTGAATAAATGTAAACTCTTTCTGGCCTCATTTAATGGACTCTTACCTGTCTGCGTTACTGATAAATCATTTTACACAAAGCCAGTGTAATTACCAAGTGCCAGTGCCTTATCAAGTATAAAGTTGGGGCAGGAGAATACTGGATCCTAATGCCAAAATACTTTACATTACTGCATCACTGCCAACAGAAACTCAATTTGCGTTTTCTGTCAGTTATCAGTGTTCCAGTCTACTGACACAAAACAATGGATTCAGACAGACTTTGTGCAGGGCAAGTAGGCCCAAGTAGTGCTCAAGTTGATCTGCTGTCTCCTGACTTAAACATCTTGGAACTCAGTCTTCCCCCCAAGAAAAGGAAACTTTTTGTAGATTATCTACCTTTTGATAGGTCAAATGCTCACAATGATGGTAAATAAATAATTGTAGATCTGATCTGGATTTCAGAATACTGAATAATAAAGTCTTCATTAATGACAGACAATCACTTTCTCTTACAGGGTTGGCTTAAATCTGAGCACACAGATAACAGATGTAAAGTGTTTTAGCACTTCCCTGAAGCAGTGGCTTAAAATGATTCTGCATTAAACGTCCCCTGCCAAAGCTGCAAAACCTGGAGCTAAATTTATAAACCTTGTAGAAAGTACCTGCCTGAACTTGAAGGTTTTCGTCTTTTGGGGAAAAGTATTTTATGAGCGTACAAGAAGGTGGTTTAGCTGAACAGAAGTAAAGAGCATGCACTGTATGCCTTGATCTTACAATATCAAAAATAGTAATATAATGGTGAGCAAAGCACATCAGTTACTGCAGACATGCATAATAGAAAAAGTATGAATACCAAGGGAATACCACCAATGACAATGTAAAACTGTCTCAATTCAGTGTCTCATCCTAATGATCATAATCTTGGTAATGCACTGAATGATAAGATGCTATAATAATTATCAAATCCCTCTTTGTATTAACTGATCAGGCACTTTTCACACATCAAGGCAATCATCTTGTTATGAACTACCTTGTGGATTGCATTATATCTTAATGGTTATGCAAACTGGGTATGCAGGCTATTTCCATTTTTGTTACAGCTAATACAACAACCTTCTAACCTTCATGTAGATTACAGCAATTATAAAGTCATCCTTCAGACAAATTTGAGCTATGATCCTGCATGAAATTTGAATTGAAAAAATATACTTAAGCTCTGCCTCTCAAGCTTCAGAAGCACTGAGGTGGCTGAGTGGATTTGATGAACAAGGCATTGAGAAACCGATGTGTTAAATATGATCCCCCATTTATTTCCGCAGTCCTGTCAGTTGAGCATCCATCGCCTCCAGCCTTATTCCATGAACGGGCCAAAATCTCTGGCTCATTTTCCCACCAAGAGCAGATGCACTGACTTAGTCTTGGAGCTTAAATCTTGCAAACATTTCTCAAAGTGTCAAATCCAATGGCTAAGAGGAATCTCTAAAACCATCAGATTTATAAAGTAAGATAATGTTCTTGACGACTGTTTTTTTAAGCATTCTAATAGCAAGGTTGAAAACACCTCATCCAGTGTTTGAATGCAACTTGATTATATACCTTGCAGGCTTTTGCTTCCACAGTGCAAACAAACTAATGATAACATATAGCTTAAGGATTCATGCAGTGCTGGTTTTCAAGGTGCACCAAATTAGCAGCTTGTTGCTTTAATGTAATCCAGCTGATAGTAAGTGATAATGTAAAAAGGCAATTCATTTGAAGATTCTCATATCTTAGATACTGGGGGTTTTCATGTTCTTTTAGCTCACTGCAAAGATGTAACTGTGTCAGATGGTGTTTGCATGGGGATTAAGCCAGGCAGAGTGTTGTTGAGGAAGGAATCAAGGTATGAATGATGCACTTGCACAAAAAGCTGTTAAAGGGGGAAAGGAAAAATACCGCTGTCCTCTTTAATAATATGAAATTACATATCTCATTCTCCACCAATCAGTATTTTAATAGTGAAAAAACGCATGCATGCATGATAAACATGAAGATCCGGGGTGTGCTGACATGTTTCAGCAATGCTTTTCTAGCACTATGCAAGAATACCTCAATATTAAAGTGGGGCTCACAATTTAATAAGCTACCGCCCTGAGTAATCCTATAATAACATATATGTTAACACGTTTAACAGCAAAAATATGAGTTGGCCAACTATAGGAAATTAAAAATGATATAAAGTGCAGTAAGGTTACTGTAAACTGGATATTGAGCATCACAGACAATATATTCCCTATAGGAATAGTACAGAAATTGGAAAAACACCATGAGTACTGTGAGCACTACTACCACACACACACACACACACACACACACACACACACACACACACACCATGTCCCTGCAGGAATATTATAAGAACATGCGTATGTTTTTTCAGTACCTAACCTATTATTGCAGGTGTAGGCTACAGTGTGGTCTACATGTGATCAAATGGAATAAAAAAGCGTAACATACCCACTTTCAGTTCTTTTCCAAACACGGTTCTCTCGCCCAGGGCCGAGCAGTTCCAGCGTCCGTGTTTGAACTGAAACTGACACTCATTGATCCCCATCTGAGCCCCCTCTCCGATCACTATGATGGCGTCCGGACGGCTCTGACAGATAGTCCTCTGTCTGGGGGCCAAACCCGGGATTTTATTACAGATTATACTTGCTCCCAATGCAACGACGGACGACAGACCCCTGTGATGAAGACAAAAAAAAAATACTAAGATATGACACATGCCTGAGCAGGTTATACTGATGGCTATTGCTTGTAATTGGCGTTATAATCGATTATAGCCCCCGATTTATTTTTTTTTCTCCTGCGGACCATCTGAGAGGATTTTCATCGTTTTACATGCAGAACTAAATATCTGTAGGCTAGGGGAGGTGATGGCATTGTGTATCCTATAGACTATCTCACCATTCAAACTTCAAATTAATAAAATAGTGAATTAACGGGTTATTTATTTCAAAGAGAAATCCCAGAGACCCCCAAATGAACCTTTTCAATCCCTATTTCGGGGACCGCTGGTGTGTTAGGTTAATCTGTTACCTATAAAAGGTTTAAAGATTAGCCTCGTATAAACAGCGCGCATTCCAATTAACATCATAATTAATCAAAACGAGGCATCGGACAGCATCTAATTCCGGAGCACTGTAATTTTCTCCGGTCATATAAAAATGCGATCATTTGGAAGATGACATCCTGGAAACTCACCCGATTTTCAAATATACAATTCCAAGGCAGAGGAAAAAATGGAAAATCCACCGACGTGTTTTCCGACTCATGGTGCTCAGCCGGCGGGTTTGTGATGAGTTGCAACAACCAGGTTTATTTATATTTTATGAAGTCTTGCAGGATCTCCAGGTGTTTTGAGCTGCAGACGCGGGTAGCTCCTCTGGACAAACGAAAGTTTCTGGCAAAACTCGTCCTGATTTCATTTGGTATGTTTCGGGTGTCAGTTTTTGCAGCATTGGACCTCTTGTTTTCAGGTAAGCTGAGCAGCTCCTCTAATGATCAGGCTGTGTGCCTCTCTACCTTTTCTATCAGGGCGTGTTCTGCAGAGTCTCTGCCTCTGAGCCGCTCACACACAGCCTGCAGGTACAGGCTCATCTCCTCATATACTGTAGGTCTGACAAACTCAGTGCTGGGAAGTACAACTCTCGGAAAAGAAAAAAAGCCCTCAAACTACTCAGGTCCTTGCACTTGTTGCATCGCATCTTATTTCGCCCTGCACTTTAAGCTCAATTCGTTTCTCGACTGGGCTGCTACAGGCTGAACCAGCCGTATAAATTCACAAGTTCACCCTCCACTGAACGGTAGCACTCTGATAGACAGCTACCGGCAGTTTTTATTTATTTTCCAACACAAAACGCCCCTCCCACTCTGAGCACGCCAATTATTTTACCCTACTTGTGACCCCCCATCTCCTCACATTGAGCACCCACTACATGTCCTATCAGATCGTGCATTTCAATCATGCGGTATGTACCCAATCCACAACCAATTACAGCTCATTAAAAAGTCTACATAGTAATTAACTTTATGCCTGTTGTTTTCTTGACAATAAGTTAATTTGTGCAATGAATAGGACGCGAGACGTTTTTCATACCATGCACAGTCTAGACACAAATTAAAAGTCCATTTACTTGTTTAATGCACTCTGTTAAGATCATGTTTACCCGACCGGTGTTAGCTACTTATTGCCAATACTGAAGCAATAATTTATGATATTCAATCAGGGTGGTCCGTGCGCTGAATTGGCAAAGGCATTGCAATTACGCCATCTGCTGTCAAAACTGAGTACCTACTACCATCCAAAAATAAATTAATTAAATAGATAATTAAGTGACCGCCTTGCTACTTTGCTATTAAACTAGCCCACTTGAACGCAATTCAAGTAAACAAACAAACACAAAACAGCTTTAAAAATCCATTTAGTTTTCAGTGATTTATTAACGAATCCATCATTTTATTCTTGTTTAACTCATTACAGCAACACTCAGGCGCACAGAGCTTCAATGGGATTCAACAGACAAGTGGAATATGATAACCAAATGACTGACGATGAGAGAGAATAGCATGAACATAAATGGAAAATAAAACATTACTGGAATTTAACATTTTAATAGTTTAGTCAGAAAAGTGATGTAGTCAAAATATGTTGAGACAACACTTATACACAACAAATAAACAATTTATATCTTTTATATAGCCAGCCTCCACTTACAAGGGCAGATTATTGACAAGATTATGACACATTTCTGATAGTTATCCACTAAAATAACTCAACTGACATGGAGTAGGGAAAAAAACTTCTGCATCCTGTTAGTTTTGGAAATATGAAGATTGGCCATTCTTAGTGATTGGTTTGGAACAAGTCGGAACATCAAATCAAAATACTCAAATAATGGCAACATTTCTTTACAAGTAGCGCAAAGGGAACTGGACTTGGTGTATAATCTTGAAATAATGGCTTAATAATGACTATTTTTTATTTCCTTGGGATTGCCTGAACCTCCCACCTTTCCCCAAGAGTACTCTGGGAGTTCTGGACTGTCACTTTGAACACAACATGTCAAAAAAAACTTCATAAAAAAGAAGAAATACCACTCCTCAGGGAAGGCAATAGATTGTATAGTTATCTTCCGAACAGGGCAAAATCACTACCCTTCAACTATACAATCTACTACCTCACACTGCATGAGCAATTTGAGTAAAACAATGTGATGAATACCAAAACCTGTGGCATCCTGATCCATGAAGGGAATCGATGGCCAACAGACCTTCACAAACCAAGCAGGGCTACTCAGACGTGTCCTTTTGTCACTTTGAGAAAGACAGTAGGTTGAATAGTTATCTCCCAGTGCGGGTGTGACCCTAAAACTATACAACCTACTACCTCATCCCACAGTGCAAATAAAGCTGTTTGCTGCGGTCAAAGAAAGGACCACTGCCAGTTTCACGTTGAGAAAGAAAATCCTCCAGACCAGACAAAATCCACTTCGTGAATCCAGACGTTCTGACACCAGGTGGCTGCTGAGGTCCCACACTGCAGAGAGAAGTTCATTTAGTTGCTTAGGAGTCAGGCTCTACACCAACAAAAATATCATTGGGGTGTGTTCACACCAAGTACGTTTGGAGTGATTTATTCATATAAGAGTGTTTGAGTCCATTTGGCCTAATAAGGACTAGTGGTAGACGATTAATCGGGTCAATTTCTGTCATTTTGTGATAATCGGCATCAGCCAATAACTGTGCCCCGATTACCCTTGTGTCAATCCTGCATGTCAACTGGTTTAAAACATCTGTCTATCTGATTTTTCAAATGAAATCGTTGTATTTTATCACATGCAATAAAAGACCACAAGTGAGGACAATGCCATTCAAACTGAGGTCAAGATGCCTGAAAACGCAGGTCTCAGTCCTCTTGCAGAGATGATCAAGAGATCATCTGGATTATACACAGAATCTGATTTCAATTACAGCAAAACCCAAAATACAAGTCATTACAGATTTATAAGGATGAACTTTGATAACTGAGCCACCAGTTACTAAGGCTCAGAAAGCCTGGTGTAGCAAAAGAACCAAGGCCAAACCACAGACTGGACTGATGTTCATATTCACTCATGTGTTCTTAAATGGTGTGAATACCAGAGAAGGTCAATTACAGCAAAGAGGACAGACAAATCCATTGTGTACACCTAAAGTTACAGGGACTCCAATCAGATTTGCTATGATTTCCTTACTAATAAAATCTCTAACTTGGCAGGATGACAGCTTACCAAAACTGCATCCAATAAACAATCTGAGTCCATGTGACTTTGGTATACTTGTGGTGGTGCAGTGAGATCCTGAAGAAGTCACATACAAAAACAAACTTTTCCACTGTGGTTCAGACCAAAACAAACTTGTGTGTGAACGCACCTGTAACATCATTATTATTGATCAGGAATATGAAATATGAAAAAAAGCACTGAATTCTGGTGCTAATTCAATCTACAAACAATCCAGCTGTGTCTGAGGCTCATATTTCTGCCTACAACATAGTTGGTCTTTTGCCACTATAATGAACACACAACCAGCATCTGAAGTCAATTATAATGTTATGCTTTTTTTTTTTTTTTTTTAAACTTGCTTGTAGTATTAAGCAGTATGAGCCTTCACATACTGAATCAACACCATCACTTCTTTAGTAAAATATCTGGCAACAGTGAAAAAGCACAAAACTCCATCATCAAGTCAATAACAGACTCAACTCCCACCTTGATAAATTGTCTGATAGACAATTCTGATGGACCCAAAAAAAAAAAAATTAAAAAATACACTTTTAGTATTGCATAATATCATTAGACTCTTTTGTTCATTTTATTATAGTATAATTATCTCTATAAAGCCATCTATTATGTTTAAATGATTGGTTGGGCCACTAACATTGAATTAAGCAAGTGGTTTGCCAGCCAGTGCTTTTGTTATTTAGATAATCTAATTAACTTGCTCCAAAGAAATACATGGGGCTGTAAAAGCATGGGTGGTTTTCAAAAGAGCCACAACACACGCTGAATTAGCCAGAATGTGCATTTCTTTTAATCTGTTTTGAAAGAAGCATTATTATTATTGCTGCTTAATTAATTACAGATAAACACTCGAGCTTTATCGTCAAGTAGGTGACCTTGGCGTGAAGTGTTATGTAGATGTTAGTAGCAGCCGTTGTAATTATTTTTGTTTTTTTAAACCACGGGTAAGGAACTTCCTCCTTTTGAAAGTGCACAGTCAACCGGCTTGGCCGCTGTCTGCCAAGGTGCCAAATGGCGCAGCTTCCACTTCAAGTTCAGGACCATGGACAACAGCCGGCAGTATAACACGCTGAACACTAAACCAGCAGATTTAAATGATCTACACAACTTCAACCTTAAAAGAGGAACCAATCATTCAAGAGCAAGCAGTCATCAGCTGCTGTAGTTTGGCTGGAAGGGAAATCTGCAGACTTGTGGCTCTCGATGGTACATGGTTGGAGAACAATAATTTAAACAACTGATTAGGTGTATATGTATGGCATATCTGACAATGGCAACCACAAACATTTTTGAATTAATGAACTCTTGTAACTTCAAAGGTTCAACTGCGTGCAGAATTGATTGTGTTTAGCCTATGTGGTTGATTATATCAGTGG
Organism: Holocentrus rufus; assembly: GCA_900302615.1. Classification (NCBI taxonomy): domain Eukaryota; kingdom Metazoa; phylum Chordata; class Actinopteri; order Holocentriformes; family Holocentridae; genus Holocentrus; species Holocentrus rufus. Next base: position 63,592 of record OMLF01004136.1, on the reverse strand, counting down.
TTACTGCTGCCGTACTGTTTTCTTGGAACATCGCAACAGAGGAATCAATCTTGTGCGAATACATTCCTTTCAATTGGCAGAGCTTCAGGTTACACGTATTAGGGTTAAAGTGTAATGGTTCAATTGCCTGGCTGAAGCAATACAATATAACCTTTACTTAGATATATTAGCAAATGTTTTACATCTCCAAAATGCTGTTACTCTTGCACTGATTAATTCATTTGGTTAGATTTTTGATCAGTTACAGTTTTACTGGGATTACTTTGGGCTAAAATTGTATTTTTCATGTCAAAAGGTGACAAATCAAGTTTTTTTCTCCAGAATTAGATCTAGACACTGTATACGTACAAAAAAAAAAATAAGACCAAAAAAGGAAGGATGTCTGTTCTTGTACAGTAGTCTTTACCAAATCTGGCCAGTAATGGCAAATTTCAGCTGCCAGAACCTATTCGTCTTAAAACTTATATTGTAAATTTTCAACTGTGGCTAAGAGAAAGCATCCACTCCCATCTCCATGTAGGTTTTCTCCTGGTTTCTCTCTCATTGGAGCCTCCAGCCTCCAGTTCAGTGGGACTATCTGCAGTCATGTCTGCCTGGGGCAAATTCCCCTTTGACTTCCAGGACAAGGCACTTTACCTGTGCCGTCAATAATACTTAACACATTAAGGTTTAAGGATGCCATTCTCCAAATGAGACAGACAATGTCTGTTCAACTGTGTCCCAGTAAGATACTATCAATTTGCTTTCCTACGTAGCCGCATGGCTGCCCTGTTATTTGTGTAATTTGACACGCTGAATTACAGAGATGAAGGGTAAAAATAAAGTGTACATGTACCTATGGTTACTAACGTTGGAAAGTCGGCTATTTTGCTTCAGGCTCTGAAAAAGACGGGTCCGCAGCAACGCTGCTTCAACGGAGGAGGCAATGGAAGCTAGCTAGTTCTAACATTCGTTTTAAACCAGCCAACGTGACTGAGCAGTAATTGTTAAAATGTGCTGTTTGAGTGTGAGTAACACCGTAAAAGCTGTTTTTAAAGCAGCAAAGAAAAACAACGCATAATCTGTTCATTAAATGTCACTCTGCCAACTATGTTAGTTAACTACTCCTTACAAGTTACGTTAGCTAGCTAACGTTAACGAGCTAGACACATTTAGCTAACAACTAGCTAGCAACACGCTCCAGCGTGGTTGCAAGCTAACGTCGGTTAAAAGTCCGGTAGATGGTTCTGCTGGCCCAGAAAAGGACAGTATATTATTACATACCGCTTTAATGAATAAACGTCCAAGCGATACGATATAATATAACAATTTGGTTGGCTAATACTGTCTACCCACCTGTCTGCCATGTCGTAACACTCCTCCACCCTCTGACTGCTCCTTCTTCCTCGTTTTGTTTTATTATCGACTAGCAAACGATTGACGAAGAGATTTATCGCCACCTACCGATGGGAGTTCTGCTGCTTTTAAATACTGTCAGAGGTAGACTGGAACAAACGGCTGAGCTAAGTAGTAAATAAAACTGGGAAAATGGACACTTTAATTTGAACTTTAATAACAAGCGGCCGGAGCAAGGAAACCACGTCAACCACTTAGTATAAAGCCGCCCTCTAGTGCACCTTCTTTTATACATTATGTGGGTGCACCTTGTGAGCCCCTGTAAAATAATAACCTGGTAATTGATCTTAGCTGTTATGTACCGTGTTACCTTGAAAAGGATGAAGACGAGATAACACATGATGCACATGATGCTGTATACATAAGTAACATTAACATATTAATGTGTTAATACATTAATATATTACTTTATAATATGGTACAACTATTACAACAGAATCAAAATACCTACCAATGAATATAGTTTGGTATGTTTTTTCTATTTTATTTCTATTTTTATTCTTGATTTGCTGACCAAGAATAAAAATGAGAATTCTTCTCACTCAAATATAAAATGGAACGGGATAATTTTTTATACATCTGTATGTTATACCTCTGCAAGGGCATGAGTTGTACCAGTACCTGTACCAGCTGTACCAGTACCAGGCACAAATGTGTCACCGGGCAAGCTAAAGTACTGGGACATCGCATGTAAGCAGGCATGTTAGAGCGTCCCTGCTTCCAGTTAAGGATGACAACTTTAAGTGAAGGCAACCACCTCTCTGCATCTGACAGGAATAACCACATCAGTGTCCCAATTTTTTTGAGCCACAACATGATGGTGAATGTTATGTGGTGAATTATAAGGATGAGGCCTTGCCTGGCATTATCACTGAAGTAGGAAAACACAGTGTAATGGTTAAAGGCATGCACCAGAAACAGAATAAACAAATTCGAATGATCTTTGAGAAACTGTGTTTTTTGCCAATCCAGATTTTTACTGCCAACAGAAAAAGGATAAAAAATCTAACTTTTCTTTCAAATAGATTGAGAATACGTCTACAATTTTAATATGCTTCATCTTAATATTTTAATGTCATGCTTTGTGTACACCTCATGCTTGCTCATCTTGTCGTCATATACAAATATTGTACCCAAATATTACAAATTTCCCCAAATTTATATGTATGCTTCATCCTGTTCCTTTATGTGCTTTAATTAGACCGGGTCACAGTTTGTTTTTTAATTAGGTGGTGAGTATCTTGGGATGTTGAACTGCTGTAACATCACCAGGGGGCACTGTAGGCCTGCTTTCACAGTTTTAAAGCAGCATTAAATCTAAGCTTTTTAATGCAATCACAGTCAACTGAATAACTGATGAAGTGAAGGAAACGAATGAAAAACAAAATGGCATTCAGCCTCTCATTTCTATCAAGGAAAACAAAACTCAGTCCACACAGTCTGTGTTAAGTCTGTTTAATTCTTCAAGAAGTAGCCCCATGTAACAATGAAAAAATAGTGCTTGTTGAAAATTCCCCACAGTACAATGTCTCATGTCCATTCAAAGATTTAAGCAGATTACCTGTCAGTGTTCCACATTCACTATGTGTCAGCAGATCTACATGTGTCCACACACGAGACATACAATATGAGGTCAGAGCCACTGAGTCATCTCAGCAGTGACACAAATAAAACAGGCAGGCCTACTTTACAGGCAGCAGTGTATTACAGTAAGTTCAGATATAGGCCATTAAAGTTGAGGCAGACGACACTTTGCCAGATGCAAGAGTGGAGGCAGGTTGATGTTTTCATGTACTACAGTACAGTCAGAAATATTGTAGTTTTTGGTGCACAAATTATTTTAAGGACAAAACTACTCAAAAAAGCAAATGCACGGTGGCCTGCAAATTTGCATTGCCTTATTTCATTCTCAAATAAACTCCTATCTAAAACAAACCAACCTTGCATTTTGTCATTTAAGCTATAATTATAATACAAATTGCTCCACTTCAAATTAGAAGATTTAAATAAATAAGACACCTTGTAGCATCTGCACAGTGTAATAACATGATTTGGTTTAAATTACTTTTTTTTCTCTTTTTCTGAACAGCTTTGACAGCTGGGCAAAAACATTTAAATAAGCTGAACAACATTGCATTCACTTCATGAGGATTAATTTCTCAGTCGTGTTTGACCAACTAACAGTTAGATAATAAAAGCAATATATTATCCGTCACAAATAGTACAGTAGAACAGGACACTTAATGACAAAGAAATGCTTTCAAACTGAGCGTCGTGGCACATTAACGTAAAGAGTGGCAGTGCGTCGTAAAACAGTCTATAAAGAGCTTCAAAGAATGATGAAATGCTTGACATTCAAATTACATCAAGTTTATTTTACGAGACTAAAGTTCGGCAGAAATCAGCAGTATCTGATGCGAGGAACTGGCTTAAAATAATGCCCAAAAGTTAGAGGGTAATCGAGTTTGTGACGCTTGCACTTATAAGAGCGATCCTTTCCTGGGCTGGATCAGCAGATTGTGTTCTCCTCCATGGCTTTCTTTCGCATCTCATGCAGGACTGGCATCAGGATTGCTTTCAAAGACTTGTATAAAGCCTGGTTGTTAGTTGAGGCAGCGTGTATCTTGAGAGGAAAGGAAATATCACACAAAAAACAAAAAAATAAACACAGATTAAGTCTAACACCTACAGAACAGTTCTATAAAGAGCTGTTTGTTGTACAGTATATTTAAGCACTCACCTTAGTAAACACTTTTATTGTTTGGTTAAGAAAAGTGGCCTCCACTTCTTCAGGTATTGCAAGATGAGCTGCACAGTCGAGGATACACAGCAACGTGAGCCTATGGCCCTGTGAACAAGAGTAAAATGTATCCACAGTATTATCAGAAAAAAACATTCAATTATTTTAATGCTGTCTTTTAACAGTATCAAATATATTCAGCATTTGAATATGACAGTGCATTTGCTAGCCAAATCTAAGAATTAACATCAAACTGCTTTTTACATTTCTATTCATCACAAGTTGGCAAGCCCATAATAAATCCCTTGGACCATTTTATGTTTGGCACAAATTTGAAATTGTAAGTACAAATGAAACCCGAGATGTATGCTGTTTCCTTCAGTTATCCAGCTTTTGCACTAATAAACATTCAAGCATTGTTGGTACACAAGTTTCTTTGATTGAAATGTCTAGATAAAAAGAATTATTTATGCACAATCAATCATAGATGATTATATCTTGTTATTTAAAGTTTCCATGCTTAATAATTGTGCAATTTGTTGTTATTTAAACTTAAATTCCCCTCAAAGTCTGTGGTATAACAAGCTCTTCCACTACATGTGACCAACCACAGCTTTTGAATGCACAGAATGCAGCCATGTGACCAAATGAAGTTAGGATGGAGAATTAGGCAGAGAAACCTTACATAGACCATCTTTAGAAAAAAATCTCTCTCCTGAATCTGAACATGAAAACGTTGTACATCAGTGTTACATGTTTGATGTTTGATGACAAAAAAATAGCGCAGATTTGGTGCAAAGTTTGCCTTAGGGTTGCAGCTGTACCTAAAAAGTAATAAAATAGTGATTATTTATTATCAGACATTTGCAATTAAGAACAATATTAGCAGGTACTGACAACAAGACTACCTTCTCCAGTGAATTGAGAGCAGACTGTGGGTTGTAGTTCTTCTCACTGAGGGCTCGGACATCCTCGCTGCTGATGATGGGATCTTTGAGCTGCTCAAGCCACGACCACATGAGGCTGGATAGCACCAGAGGATTTCTCTCCATGCACATCCTCTCCCACGCCCCCTCCCTGGAGTTCAGCTCCGTCTGTGGATCACAAACAGAGCGTAACACTCGCTGACATTCAACAACGAGTAAGCAAAAAATAAATGCTTGGACTGGGCTCCAAAAATATGCCGTGATTATGATTCTGTCTGACACATTGTTTGTTAAAAATTGTCTCAAAAGCTGCTCTATGAAAAGTCTCAATGCTCTTTTTTTTTTTTATTCCATTAGCAAAATCCTTTCGATATTTTTGTTAAATGTAAGCAGAATGAGGGGCTTTGAAGCATTCTCAGACAGTATGAGCATGGAAAGAGACTGGTGGCAGCAAAGACTGTATTTGAACTGCATAAAATCCAATTTGTCATGCTCGCACTGAACCATGAAATTCAATAATAATCATAATCACATTCCAATTCAAGTCATTGCATTTAATTTCAAACTGTGCCATTCAAATTAAATAGTTAAATTATTTGTGATACCTTGGTAATATAAATTACCATAAACAAATGACACCATGGCCAAAATGATTGCTAACTTCTATCCCCTAAGCAGTGGTAATCTACCGCTAGTGTTTCTTTAAATTAAGAACACATTCACCATAAAGCCTGTTGCTTCTTGTTCCAAACACGATGTCGCTCCCTGCCCCTCTTATTCTCCCTCCCTCACTCCTGGAGTTTTTTGTTTTGTCTTTGCTTTGGTATAAACATGTTATAAGGGATTTTTCCATCAGCGTTATGCTCCTTCCACGATCTACCACAGCGAGAACCTCTGTAAACTTTATTTGTGCTGGAAAAACAGTGCACAAAGCAATCTAGATATGCCATGAAATTCAACACAGTGGCACACAAAAATATCCTAGTCCATAATATATCCTGTTTGTACATTTTAGCATTGCAAAATCGTGTCACATCCCAAACCTGAATGTCTTCCTACCTGCCACACTGAGACCTTGGAAATGACATCCTTGTCAGTCATGTCCATCGCCAGCGCTCTGGCCACCAACAGGCGCCTGGCCTCTGGGGGGAGCTCTAACTGGAGGCTGATGAGGGGGACCTCACTCAGTCCCTCCGTGTTATCCCCTTTGTCTGCACCTCGCACCACTGACATATTGATTTCTGGGTGCTCCTCGCTGCTGACCAAGCTGCTCTTTGTTGAGAAGGCCGGCAGTGTGGCGTTACAGTGAGCTTTTCTTCCCTGCTCCGAGAGATCCAAGGACAAGTTGCGGCGCCCCTTGTGTAGCTGCTTTTGTAAAAAGGCAGATCCAGTGTTTTGGCTTGGTTCCGTTCTCGGGATCCCGTCAGAGCCAGAGGTCGCGAAGAGAGGGTCCTGAATGCTGCTAATGGCGTCCTGAGTAGGGAGGTCACAAGATTTGGGTTGATTACAGGATGCAAGGCTGTGGTGAGACAGGGAGCGTTTGGTCAGACGGTTGATTGGTAGCTTTCCGTGCTGAGCGCTCCCTAAACGGTCCCGCCAAGGTCCAAGTGTGTTTAGGGCAGAATCACTGTAACTGAGGCTCCTGTTTTCAGAGAGAAGAGATACTGGGGGGCTTTCTAAATTCTGCTGCCTCCAGAGCGGGTCCAACTCGTTATCACTGGCGAGAGGTTGATCGTGAAGAGTTTTGGATTTCTGGGCGGGTGGGTTGAATGGGCGAGACGAGCACGGTGAAGGCACAGGGATCCCCTTTCCCCTCATCTCCTTACCCAGCTGCTGGAGGGCCTGCTGGGACACGGTCTTCTCCACCTCGGCTGTGAGGTCGGGGATCTCCAGCAGCTCCTCCTCGACCACCGCCTGCCGGTTCGCCGCGATGTCCAGGAGCAGCCTGCACACCAGCTGGACGATCTTTGGCACATTCTTCATCTGCCGCGCCTCGTAGCCGTGCAGCAGGTGGCGCTGCCGGGTCAGGTACTGGGACAGGGTGACCGCGTTCGCTTTGGGCTCGGCGCAGGAGAAGACGTTTCTGAGAGGAACCAGGAACTGGGCGAACTCGCGGACGCACAGCAGCTGGCCTCTAGTCTGGATGGAGTTGGGTCTCTTGGCTCGCACGAACAGAATGGCCTGGTCAGCGCTCATCCGGGATGTGAACACCAAGTAGCAAGCCAACAATACACCTATAAGTGGAAAAACGCAAAAGTAAATAAATACTTTGGTCCATTAGGAAATGGACCATTTTTAAACCATTACGATGTTACAAACCTGTTCGTCCAAGACCAGCATGGCAGTGAACAGCCATTTTGCCCTCTTGGACGGCAAATGACATGACTTTCACCATGTCAAGGATTGTAGTTAGAGAGGCCACACCATAGTCCTTCCACCCAAAATTGTAGAAGTAAACTGAAATATAAAAAAGTCAGGGGATAAGATTCGCACATGTTCGGTATCTAACTACAGAGCTCTTCGCTTTGCTCGATTTAACCTTGAGGAGCTGTGCATGCAGTCCACTGAATACCTGAGGCTGAATACGAAGCCAGTGTTTACACTGCAGGCTTATTGTTGGGTGTCAAACGAAGGACGAGACTATTCAAAGTGTAGCTCATGCTTTGAATATGTGGATTGGGTAGGTATCTCAGGAGAGCTTATTAGGAGGAGGAATCATTGCCAATCTCTGAAGACATAACACGTGTAAACCCTTGGTATGTAACAGGAAAAACAAACAAAACAAAAAGGAAATAATAGAATGTAAAGTCAGTGCCATTAGACATTGCATGACTTTGCCCCTGATAGGCATCTTGGGCCAGGGTTCACATTTCAGATTGGAGCCTAAATGCCTAATCTATCTTATCTCAAAAATTGCAGTTGGAAGAAATGTACAAATTTGACATTAATGAAGCAAATCTCAAAATCACGTCAGTCTCCAATCTAAGGCTATGTTCACATTAAACATTTTACCACATCCTTTTTTTGCTGAAGGAGTGCGGCCTCTATCACATATTGTGTAGAGAGTGGGGAAAAAAGGACTGCATAGCATGTACTGCTTCCATTAGTAATAGCTACAGTGCTTATAGACAACGCTCAGGCACTTAACATAAACTCCAGCTGCAACAGAGCCAGTGTGCAGCATACTGACTAGCAATCCGAGTTTCTGTGAATTTACTAACAGCTAATACCAATTTTCCACCACTACTTTATCCATTTCCACTATAGTTGTTAATTGTCAGTGGCTAATGCACCACCAGACCCTGTGTCTTCTTGCACCCTGTGTTGTCTCATTCTCCCTGCAGTCTACTCGGCTTTAGAAAATGCTCGACCCTGCCTAATAATGCCTTCCCCTTTCACTGTGATGGAAAAAGGCACTAGCGATGAAAAATGCAGAATAATGTGAACATGGCCCTGGAGTGACTTCAACCTTGTGTGACATTAATTTTGAGCATGCATATCTCCATCAGTGTGTGTGCAGTCCACCACCAACATTCAGGATTTTGTTTTTTTGTTTCCCTACATCATCCACTCACCTACCTCTGCCTGCAAATCACACCACCAGTACATATACGCATGTTTCACCCTTTTTAGGAGAGTCTGACCATGTGCTGGTGACGGTGGATGGAGAGAGACTCACTGCCTGCCTCCATGAAGGTTTCAGGTCGGTAAGTGAAGCCGCTCTCCGGCACCAGTGAATTGCCGCAGCTGGCGTGTTCTCCAGGGCGCTGCAGGTTAATGACGGTCTTCAAACCACACCTGAGCACAGCGACATGCCCTTGTCAGCACGCACAACTCTCCAGACGACAGACCACACACATTCACAATCCTCTTTTTCACACAGACATCTGAGACCGCTGCAGCTTAACATACAATGCTAAATCATTTAATAATCAGTCTCCTTCATTTCACTGTTTTTCAAACTGTTAATAAAGCATCACATAAATACTGAATTCAAATTTAAAATACGGTTGAAAAAAAGAAAGGAAGGAAGAAATGACTGTACCTTTGAAATTGTTCAATTATATTATATTTCTCTATAATGTCGGTGGAAGGCCTTGCCATAGCTAGCAAGTTGTCTGTAATCCTGGAAGTGGAGGATATTTCAGGTTAGATTATGGACAACAAAAAAGTATGGAGAAATACAGAGAGAAATGTCTGATTAGAATGGATGAGGAGGGATTTATGATGCTTTCACTCCAACACCAAGCAAAACCACAACACTTGCAAAATAAAATATCAGAGCAGCTGTGCAAACACATTAAAACAATGACAGTTAAACAAACCCAAGATCTGTTCAATTTTTCTATTTTAACAAGACACATCACAAAGTAAAAAGCAGGCAAGTGTATTGACTTTTTTTTGCGTAATTACTGATGTGGACTTCAGTGACCCCCGGCTGCCCTCAACACTATGTGAACAGAGCACTGAGGGGAAAGATACCCAAGAGAAGAAGGATTTATAAACGGTCGGAGTAAGAGTGCACGACTTACCAGGACGAGTAGATTCCCTTGATGGCTTGCTCCTCATCACTCCAGCGAGAGGGGTTCTCATATTTACAGGCCTTGCCCCCACATGCCATGGAGCACTGCATGTGACCAGGGATGACATGCCTCAGCGTTTCCCCCATCTTGGTATACTTTGCTGTAGGGACCCTCTCGTTGGCTGGGAAAGAAAAGAGAAAAACAAAACGATATGACAGTGCAAATCACTTTCACAATATGAAGATGTCATCGTCAAGACCCCTGATGCTCTATGCTGTTTATTTTGTCAGTGGCAAACAATCAGTGCGGAAGTGGTCATTACATCCCCTGGTCTTGCGTCCAGTGGGGGGGTGAGTTTGGTTTACGCTGATGGCCACCATGACTCTCTGGGAGGAGGAGGACAGGATCTCCACGGCAGAGCTCCGCCTGCGCTGCAGGACCTTCAGCAGGATGTCCGAGGCCGAGTGCCTGCGGTCCTGCTTCCTGCCGCCGCCCGTCGTTTCCCCGGCCAGGGAGTGCCGGCCTCGATGCTGCATCTTACAGTCCGAGCTGCGCTGCCGGCTGCGGTGCTGGCACCTCTGTAATGACAGAGGCTCCGGGCTCAGCAGCTCTGTGCCCACGGTGAATCATCGCAGAACAATCACCCGTTAGCACAAGAGAGGCCAACACAACCTATCAGTTCATCAGCACTATTTGAAATGTCTCCATGACAACCACCTCCAAAGTCGTCAGTAGGAGGCGGATGGGGGCGAATATTGTGAATACACACACACACACAGACACAGAGACACAGACACAGACAGACACACACACACATACAAACACACGCAGACGTGCTGGCTCGTTATTGAAAGATGATAGTGCTTCAATTGCTTCATTAAGGCCATGCATATGGTTTCATAAAAGACGCAGCCTGCACAAGAGTTTTGTGCAGGCTGCTGTTTGATTTAATTCACTACAGTGAAGTGGTTTACGTAACACTAAGAGATGTGACATTTAAATTAATAGCTGTAAGTGAAGAACGTGGAATGAAAAATACTTCAGGCACATGAAACGCAAACTTAGTCTTTCAACTATTAAATGCAATACTGAACTGCATTTATCTGAATTAACATTTTAATACTATTACTACTACTACTAATAATAATGATGATAATAAGTAATAATAAGTGATCATGTAAGGGATAATCCACGGAAAATCCAACAGAAACACTGCCAGCTGTGAGCTACAGCAGTGAATTTGCAAAAATGGATTTAATATGGCACATATTTCCATTTATATCTACACAAAATAGACTCAGCTAGCTCACTTTTGTGTTTAACATTATGCCAGTGTCAGTATTAATTGCTGGAAAGTAATCAAAATAATATTTTAAAAACAGGTCAGTGCACAGTGGATGATGGAGTTAGCTCGTTGCCATAGTTACATAGGTTGGTTTAGAACTTTATATGTGACATTAGATCAGTCATAAAACTTAACCCGGACTGCATGTGCATCATACGGTTTTAACACGCACCTTCAGCCAATCAGAAACAAGTATTCACTCATATCATGGCATATGGTACAATTACTTATAGTTATATTCATTATATTTTCTATAATTTTCTTAAAGATAAAAAGATGTCACCAATAGATCAGCGACAACAATGGTAAGCCTTTCAGCCACTTTAGTAGAACAGAAATAAGACAAGAATATAGAAGTGTAATATAATCGTAATGGTACAGGCTTGACAATCCGCTCAACAACTCAGTGCCCAGTGCAGCATCAGACTGAAGCCAAAAGGTGAACTGATACTGTTGGCTCAATAAGGTCGCTTGGCATGTTGCAAATGCAGGAAGCTAACAGAGAGAAAGACAGAGGGCTGCAGGACGAGAAGGCACAGGATGAACAGAGTATGCTCACTTATGCACACACACACTCAGTTAACTTCTATTTACTTCTATTTTCTACTAGTTAGACGGTTGTCATGAAACTTATTATCCTAAGTAGAAATAAGCACAAAGTGGAAGACAGCAGCTCGTCTTCCTACAGGAGCTGGAAGACGAGCTGTTTGCATCATGTTCCCTACAGAACAGATGAAAATTACTCAGAGGGACACATGACTTCCAAATGTTTTCCGATGTAACATGGTTTGAAATACACAATAATTTATTTCCTGCTCATTTCCTAAAAATTCTATTCACCACTTTGTTCAACTCATCTGATAAAATTTGATATAATTTTTGTCTCTTACAGCCTTCACACATGCTCAATTATATTTCAGTAGTTTTTAAGTGGTTGACAAATGATAATGGTCCAGATTATTATGTTTTTTACCCTTTCATAGTGCATGGTTATTGTAATCAAATTTGCCAATGACCATAATTAACCATCAGGCTGCAGATTAGCTGTTAATGTTTTGTTGAAAAACCTTTTTGTGCATTTTGGTGAAGGAGGAAAAAAAATCTTTTAACACTCACTAACATGAATAATTTGTTTCATCTGAAATATGCAAATTCATTTCTTGATGCTGAACATGACCTTGATATTGACAAAACCCTAAGCTCACATAAAAAAATCATTTCTGATTTCTAATTCAATTCTAACTTCAACAATCTATCAGCAGGCACCTTGATCAAACTGAGTCAAGTTAATAATTCTGCAAAGTAAAAATCAATCCGCTTTCCTTGTAGTTTTGCTGTGTTGTCTTATTAATATCTCTCTTACCTGTCTCCATGTCGGTGCTGATGTCTCCACTGCAGGCTCCACTGACGGAGTAAGGCAGGTCACTCAGCAGGCTAACACCAGCTGCCATGGCAGGGGCTGAAAGGTGTGAATAAACATTGTGTCAAAGCCAGAAAAAAACAGAAAGAAAAACCTGGCAAGCACAAGCTAAGGTAGGTTGCTGGTAAAGCAAACAGTCACAAGATGGGTGCACACAAATAGGCTGAGAGGAGCAGGAGCCGCGTTGCCTGGCAGGATAACACAAGGGAGAGATGGAAATGTGCAAACTGGGCCACCATGTCACCAGCTCGTGTGTCAGTGACCGCTGCACCTCTGGGATCAGGTGGGCGTGGCCTGAGGAGACCAGAGGGACCTAGGAGCACATCCAAGATGCGAGGTGCTGAGTTACAAACCACAATGACTTCAAAGATCACTAACACAGCGCAAAAGGAAGTGCCTTTAAATTGCCTTACCAGTCTCAGATTCACCCAGCTGAGCCTGGGATCTGCCAATTTTGAGAATTACAACAAGTAAGAGTATCTCAACCCACATTTGAGATGTTACATCCTGCATTTTGAGGAGGAACATCCCACATATATATCAATTATTCATGTGACCACAGTATCTTCTGCCTATTGTGCTTTTAAAGCAACACTTCTTGGCTTACACATCTGGTTTAAGTAGCCTGATAGCAGGGTGGCGTCACACAGTGCGCCATGAGTGTCAGCTTAACTCCAAGGACCAAATGTTTCTCACATTACACCGAGAGCCCTAACAGGCTCCGTCAGTGTTGTACGACCGGTGTTGCACGAGTGAAACACGGCACCTTTACAGCTCTGCACTTCACTGTGATCCATTAACAATTGAGTAGGCACACTAACATCACACGCCAAATTTTTGATGAGCAAAGGTCAAGGATTACGCCCGCTGATTAGGTTGCTGCCAACATTCTACAAGCTGGATGCATTTTTACCTTAGAAAACCTCTGCACATCACATTTCTATTATTCCATATTCTCTGTTCTGCTGCATTATTTAGAGCAATTTCCTAGCTCAACCCACAGTTTCGCTTTCATTTTCATTGCTCCACAAAACTGAATCATGGCAAATAGCCTGTTAGATTCCTTGGAAAGACTTAGCTGGTTTGCCCACCAAGAGCAGACCTGATGTGATCTGTTGCTGCCTGCTGCAGTGACAACTGTCAGGTTTTTTTGGTGACCAAAAATTGTGCATCTTAAAGAGGCATGCATATATTTACTATATTTTTGCAGGAAATGTATGCAAGCTGACATTTAAGTTCACTAATGCACTGCTTGTAATACTGTCAGGATGAAATAGGCCTGTCAGGAGTCAAACCATAACTGGTTTTTGGGGTCAAGAAAAAGAGTACCACTGCCTTATGTTCTTTCTGCAATACATCAGACATCTATTGATTAGCCAACACGAATAAATAATAATAATGACAAATTAATAGTCACAGAATTGGCTAAAAATCAACTATGAGGTAGTAGTTTCATGCTAGGAAGAGGTTTTCTATCATTTGAACTAACTATATGTCACTAGGCTTTCAATACTTTGGCTAATATTGTATTTTGTGTTACTGAGTTTTAATTTGCTAATGATAAATATTAATTGGGATCTGTTGCAACTTAATGGACAAGGTCAAACTTTGGTGACAATGCAAATCAAGTTGAGACCCAATGCTCCGGCAGTCTATGTATAATTCATGGAGTAAAGTTTGAGCCTGTGTGTTTCCAGCAGTGATTTTGGACTTCTTTTACACTGTAATCTACACTTCTCAAACGAATATGGCACCAACCCACAGTATGACACTGGCTGAAAATGTGTTCAACATTACCACCAGCAAGAAAACTGTCCAATAAATTCACCAGCCTGTCCAGCTGGAGCTGTACACCACCTGGCACTGTTTATGGGAAGCTGTTGATGGTAACAAACTTGTGAAAGAGAATGTATTCTTCCTCACAGTTGTTACCTGCGTGCATAAAATATTAATTGCATGAAACAAGACTAATATGGCTACCACATGAAACTGCCACAATCCCTTCAGCTCAACCAAACCAAAAACATGCTTCACACATTCTCAGTGGAACCATAAGCTGGCGTCCACTGGGAAGCCAATCTGTTAGTGGATATGAGAGACAGTGTGAAGGTTGAGAGTTATGTAGCAGAGAAGCTGCCAATGAGTCAGCATGAGAGTGGGGGTGTAGGAGCCATTTCCACTGAGCTTGCTAATAAAGAAATATGCCCCATGAGATGGTGCTTTTCACACCATGTTTTGTCTATGGATGTATGATATTGTGTCTGAAGAGGTCTCAGTTAGATGGCAAGTAAAAAGAGCAAGATGGATTGCCTTGACACGACTTCAGCTTTGCCAAATGCCACATCCAACAAAAAACTGTGAAACACTATGACCAGGGCTGACTGTATTCTTGGACCTTTTTAACTGGGTTATTAATCCTGACTCCAAAATCAGCCACTTCAGAGAGGCTAACTCTGATTTGGGAGACCAGACATGAGAACAAAGTCCTGATCAAATGGAAGGAGAGTGAAAAGAGACTGATATAGGGTTGACTTTAGTCATAATAATAACCACAGGGTGATTTACTTTAAAATGTTGGTAATATCAAGGGCTGGGCAATTAGCCTATATTGACATTGTGATATAGAATTTGTCTGGGATTTTAGATATCATGATATGTCATAAGTGTTATTATTTCCTGTTTTTTAATGCTGCATTACCATAAAGGGATGCAGTTGTCTTAACTTATTAGACTCATAGCTCTTCTATTACTTGCCTCTACCTGCTTGGTCATCATTTCAGCATTACTAATGGCTGATTATCAAAAATTTCATTGTGAATATTTTGTAGTGGCTACAGTATTGTTACAATATCGATATCAAGGTATTCTGTTCAAAACATCATGATTGATTATGTCCCTATCGTCCAGTCCTCGTAACACCAGTTCATTTAACTAGTGGTTGTCAAGCGTAGTCCTCAGGACCCAAAGTACTCCTAGATTTCTATCCTGTTTCCTACCAGATAGTTGATCAGTAAATTGCATTCACCTTGCACCCAGTTAGTCCCAAATTAAATGGCCAGAACCAGGATTGAAAACACATTGTAATTATGATGCACATTACTCTTATGATGCAGTATCCAATTCGTTTACATTTCCCCAAACCACATTTATCAGTCAAGATCTTATGGGAGATTGGCCAGAACATTAATTAGATTAAAAGCGTAATCTAATATGTCTTGCTGATGACTTTTAACTTGATGTTAAGTAAATGAATTGCTTTTAAGTCAGATGTGACATGTTTGACAAATGAGGCTCTCTGCTGGATTAGGTTGCACCTTTCCTGTGAATCCAATCCTCCCAACACTACAAGCACAAATCAACCCCTCACATTCAATGGATGAATAGTCAGCAAAATAATACTAAACTACAGTCATATATTTAAAATGTCATACGGGCTGTCATCTGTAAATGAGCCAGGATAAAACATGACAACAAAGGTCTGTATCAAGAACACAGTCCTCCAAGGAACCTGGCAATGTGTCTATCTGAGACAGGTTGTTGATAACGTTGTTGCCATAGGTTACATAGTTTTCTGACTTCCTCTCTGCAAGTGTCAAAGGCGGGTACAAGTCAACGTTTGGCTAGTCTACAGCAACCAGATTACCTTTCTTATCGTACCGCACAACTGTCAGCTCTGGATAAATTAACTCGACTGGGCTGACTGGCCAATTACCTGTTAGCTTAGCTTTTATTTTAGCCCATAACGTTTACTAAGGTTAGAGTTAGTAACCAGCACCTATGGGTGTCACAACGATGATTCTGGTTGAGAGACTGATTGCTTGCTGAGTGGTGTGCAGCTCCTAACTAGTGTGACTGCTGCTGATGCTGCATGCTAACGCCCATTATCTAACTAGTTAGCGTTACTGTGTTAGCTAACGTTAGCTTCGTGGGTAGAGCAGGCATAACTTACCGTATTCGTCTCCTCTGACTGCAGTGTTGTCCGTGGGGTTTTTCACCTGGGTAACTTAACTAGCTGAAGCTATAGTCATTTCATGCTTGGCATGCAGCAAGCTAGATTTTTCCTCTAGCCACATCATTTGGCCAGCTAAGCAAAGCTAGCTCACTAGCTAAGTTAGCAACCTGACATGTTGTCACTTCAAACGGTCCAGTAGCATCACGTGACCACAGCCAGAGATCAATATTCTAGGAAAATATTTTTGTTTTATTTTCATGTATTTATTTATTTTACACTAATGCTTATCCACGGATGGAAACTCTAAGTTACAGAAAAAATCACTGCAACGGTAGCTAATTAAACCCTTGTTCAATTTTTGGAAAATAGCATATATCTCTGTGAAACTGCATTTAGTCCCACAGCTCTGCAACAACTCTGTATCCATGTATATAAGAAATACTGTTCATCATCAGAGTTCATCCATCCATCCATCAGTGAATTCATTCATTCATACCTGTCGCTTTCCTTTTCCTCATTTTGCTGTAATATTAGAGTTGAATTAGCTATGGTTAATTACAAATCCCAATAAATGTATAATTTGATCAAAAACATGTGTATGTATTACATTCCATAAGAACTGAGGTAATACTCATCATACATGTTTAGGCTATTTGGTGAATAAGTATTAATCATAGCATTAAACTTTAATATAATACAATATAATGTCTACATACTTTGTACACTCTACAGTGTGTTGTGGTCCCACTATTCCAACACTGTAGATTTGATGTTATATATAAATATGATGCATAACTCGAAAAAGTAGTTCTGCTCTCTGTAAGGATCTCAGGGGTTAGGCTGGCATGCCAGCAGACAGGTCATACATTGTGTGGATAGTATATAGTGAGTCATGTTATGTGTGTGTGTGTGTGTGTGTGTGTGTGTGTGTTTATGTGTGTGTGTCTTCTAGATCTGTTAGTGCAGGAGCAACCCAGTGGGAGCAGAGAATATTAAACCTCCTCTCAGGCCCTATCAGCTGTGAGTCAGCAGCACTCAGAGTCTCAGAGATAATATGAGACCACCACAGATTTCTTGTGAGAACACCACACACATACACACACATGAGAATCATAATTATGTTCATGGCTGTCTTCTCTGAGATGTTTTCCTTTAAACTGAACCAGGCCACTTTGTACACTTTCAGCCTCAAGTGCCAGTGGGAAATAATTGTATGAATATTTGAAAGGACTTCATTACCCAGAAATCATGAAATGTGGTCTCAGTACGCTGTGCGCTCCTTCTTCAGTGTGACTGATGTGGGTGGAGGTGGTGTTGAAGAAAAAATCTTTTTGCTGCAGGGTCAAGCATCTTTTTCTGGATAGACTCGCTTGCAGGGAAAAGATACTGTGTTTGTGCTTGTGATTTTAGTCAACCTTGCTGGCTATAGAGCTCATGTTTACAACACATAAGTTAACACATAAGCTAACACAAATGCCAGCTTCACAAGGAAGGCAACATCATCAGTTTCATTCCTCTCTGGCTGAACAACAGCTCAGGTTTTAAGAATGAAACAGACTGACTAAATAATCAAGAATGAATGCTATTGCTGTATAAATGCAGTATTGAAAGAATATATGTAATCCTCAATCATCAATCCCAATTTTCAGCTGGATCACTCTACCTAGTGGTCAGAGATACCATATGAAATGAGTCACCAGTGGGATCTGGCAAATTCTGACCATTTCAGGTATTCTGTCATCCACTGGTCATATTTCAAATTCAGCTTTTAGCCATAACTGGATTACTCTGTTGTTTTGAGGTGTACTTGCACCTACCATTAACCTTTTTAATATTTAGCTTTGGAGTTCTCACATTCTCCTATTTTATAAATGTACAGCTGACAACATTGTAATACAAGATAGGACACATTAAAATAAATCCATTGTTATGGATTCTGCAGTTGAAAAAATTTCTTCATAAAAACACTGAGAATGTTTAAAAATGTCAACTTTTTTTAAATTCCAAGAGAGAAAAAAAAGAAACAAAATAATCTCAACAATTTCAATTATGTTTGAATCAAGATAAGAAGAACATAATAATCTCTAAAAGGACTTGTCCAGTGTATGTTATACACATTTAAACTTATATTCTACACAAACACAACTTTAGATACTTAAAAATACCCAATGTAGTTTGTAAACACATTTTCTTCTTCTTTTAATTCACCAAAACACATTGTGTGTGTGTGTGTGTGTGTGTGTGTGTGTGTGTGTGTATGTCCTTGAAGCCTAATAAACACGCTGAATGCATTTCCTGCCTCAAAAGACATTTGCCTTATTGTAGAATATTTTGAAAGTTGCATTGTTTACATTGGTGTCTGTAAAATATTGCTCCCACACAAATGGAGTGCTGGAAGAACATGTTATGTAAACAGTACCCACTTTTCATAGTCTGCACTATGGTACCACTAGTGCTCACAAGTTACATTGGGCACTAGTGATGCACGGGTTGACCTGTGACCTGTGGGAAAAGCAGGGGTTTGAGCAGTTATAAAACAGCAAAACAAAATTGTAGAAGGGTTACCAGCTGAAAACATTTAAATAATAACATTACAAAGTATCATACAGAATAATATTCTTTGCTAAATTAGCTCATTTTCACCTGGGAGGGATCATACTGTATCCCTCCAGCATTGTGCACCATTATGCAAGTGCGTTCTTTTAGTTGGGGGTTTGAGGCTGATTAAAATTACCACCATGTCAGGCGGGCGGTCGCGGTCAGTTGTTTTATGGCTGCATAATTATATCAAACAGAAAATATCTAGATGTACATCATTTTACTTATCCACATATATAATTTACCAGGGCATATTTGGTATCTTTGGAAACCTAGGGATCTCCACTAGAATTTAAAATGAATTTTTGTTGGTTTGAACAAAGCTTGGCCATGCAACATTTGTAATTCATGCTGCATGGGACCGGCAGAGTTGAAGAGGTTAACTTTGTCTTTATAAGACAGTAAGATGAAATGTTGTTTATCATAAATAAACATGACCAGGAATGCACTGGAAGGTAAATTCACCTAGACTCAGCCTTTTATGGTACTCACAGAAAACCTGTTATCTTATGAACCTGTCATTACTCACATCGAACAACCACATTGAGAAATATGTGAATGCTGCGTAGATGTTCAGTTTGCTTTGCACACTAACTGACGACTTAAATCTAACCCTGCCAACACTACCAGCCCACTAGAACTACATTTTCCTATAGGAAAAAAAAAAGTGGTGCAATGTGGGTTTTTTTTTTATTCTTAGTCCTCTGGTGCAGCCTGGTGGTTGTTTATTTAATAATACTGTTAGTTGCATGGTAAATTTAATAGTATGAAATAAAGAGACACATTGAGACAACTACAATTGGACTTTTCTTTATCTGTATTTCAGGTATGTATGACTATAAAGCAAGAGTAAAGACTACCAACTTTTGATTCATAATATGTTCAAACAGTGTATGTTTGAAGTGAGCATTAGGGGAATAGATGAGCGTAAAGAAAACTCAACTGATCATCTAGTTCAGTTACATTTAAGCTTTTCATAAAACACCACACTGTGCAATAAGATGCTTGTGGGCTGTCAGTATGACTACACAGTTAACATCCTCCTGCATCCCAGTGGGATTTCAGTTGCTGGGTGGATTTCTGTTTGGTACACAATGACATGCAGGCTTGATTTTATGACAATTGCATGTCCAAACTCTTTGCTAGAGAGGCTAATCCAAATCATTACTCTCTGATTGCTGTCACTGTAATGGCAAAAAGACATACTTCAATACAAAAACAATCTTACTTGCCAGTTTTCCTCAGTTTTAATCAGAAAATGAAGCATGTTGAAGAGACCTTTTTATTATTGTTGTGAGGATTTTTGGCTGCTCTTTGAGCTCCGGGTAATGGACTGTGAATCATAGAATCATCCTCACATTGCATAACCAGGGTTTAGAAATTGACTTTAATTGCAGGTTAATGACTCATATCATCAATAGATTTCCTTGTCTGATACATTCGTCCAACTTGGAAATATATTTGGTTAGTTTTTGATCCGTTTTACGCCAAAATGTGAAGATAAATGGACAATATGTTAATCATTACATATGTAACCTGAACAATTGAATTTACCCCAAACTGATCATCCTGTCATTCTTAATGCTCCTGATCAGGTTCATTAAAATCTGGCGTAAGAGCCCTCTTGCATGTCCAATTTATACTGCACAACAAAGTATAAATATTGTACTTTTCAAAATCTTTCAATTAAAAAAAAAGTCCATTCTCAGTGGCACTGGTCCATATTCCTTGAGAAAAACTAAATTTTAAACATTTGAATTTGCTGGAGACCTTGTTGGCTCAGTTGGCTAAGGTGCATGCCTTCAGTGCCTTGAGTTGGCACATCATCTCCCTCTGTGTAGGCCTCGATTTGGGAGGAAACATGAGGACATTATCCCTTCACTATTAGAAAAAAGATAGATTGTCTGACCCAGTTATCTCTGCATCACACACATATATGTGTACTTGCTCTATGCATTCTTAGAGGCACTGTCAGATTTTTGACGGTCAGCTTCAGTCAGTAACACTCTATCAACTTCCTAGTTGTTAGATATTCCTGTTAACACCTCAGAAGATGTTTTGATAACAAATTTGACAGTTTGATATTTAGACAAATTTTTGCCCCTCAGATCAGATGTTCCCTTTCCCTATTTCACAATGGCAAATTATTCTCCTCATCTCTCTCACTCATTTATTCTATTTCAAGTTTATTTTTGTTATATTTTTGGTTGTATATATATTTTGTCTCAGTCTTGCTGAGGAAGTGAGGGAAATTGGTATGTATTTAGACTAATCTTATACTATAATGTGATGTGATTTGTTGCTGAGTTGGATTAATCCCCCATAAATTGAAATGAAAATGACATTTGCCACTTTCCAATATCATCTATCTCTTTCAACTGTGCAGTGAAGCAGGAATGCAAAATATTATCTTATAAAGGTTTACAACTGCTCACAAACTGGTTTAAATGAGGGTCAAGCTTTTATTATGTTTTTGTTGATGTAAGGATGCATAAAACTAATTGTGGTAAAGTAAGCTATCTTCATCTGAAAGCAGATAATGCATCTATTCTATCAAACCTAATATGTCAGTGCTATTGTCATCTTTACATATTTGCATATTCCTTTCACTTGGTTTTCAATAGCAGAAGCAACTTACCATCATCTGGTACTTTACCTGCAATCTCAACAGTCACCAACAGAGGCAGATATGGTCCAGCAATGTCTTTTAATTCAGTTGGAGAGGAAATAATAATTCAGTTGTTACTGAGGCCTGTAAACCTCTGCAGCAGCTGCCACCTTCTGCACCTTTGAGGAACTATAGGAACTTTTTATTCTACATGGGAGGGTGTGTAGGGGTCCTTGGGATATATGCTTAAGAGTTTAATGTTATTACCTCTTTTTTTAGAATAATTCAATAGACAGAATTTGACCTGCAACTGATTGCAATTCACTGGACTAATCTTAAATTTTCAGACATGATCAGGGAGATCTCATTTGGATATTGGTAGTACTTCATTTAATTTATTTTTTTTCTCAGTTGACTGCGTTAACTTTAGATGTATACAGATTCTCAAGGTATCATTAGCAAATCAGTTTTAAATCTTGAATTGTTATTATTCTGTTGCAGTATTAAAGCTTTCATCTGAATTATTTAGAGCTTTATTATTTTCAGGACTCATGTTTTTGTGTACAATACACTCATACATGAACATTTCTTTTACAGATTCAAAAATACATTTAACTCAAAGGGTTATTTGACACACTCAGTTTTATCAAGAGCTCAGACAACCAACACTAATGTTTTTTTTTGTGTGTGTGTTGCCAGTGCTTTAAGATGAGGCCTTCCCGCTGTTTTAATATAATAATTGAAAGTCATAACCCCTCTCCTTCCAGAGATGAGTATGTAAAGGCACTTTCTCACATCCCTTTTGGGGGGAATACATTCCCATAAAACCTCTGGCGCTTTTGACAGAGTCACTTTTTCACAATTTTGGCTCCCATCCCTGAATGCGCCGGCACATGCTACCATTTAGCAATATAGTCCTTTGGCATAATCATTATACGCTCATCAGCTCATGAGCAAATCAGGCTGAGATGTCATGATAATATAAAGACTGAAACTGGAAAGAGAAGCATGCGCTCTTTTATAGACTTGGCAGTGTTCATATAGCCTATACTGATAGCCAGTAAGCACACATGGTGTATTTAGCTATTACTTCATACAGTGCTGGTATAGTGCTTTTATCAGCTTGGATTTTTTCACATGTACGTATGATTTGTATTTTTTTGTATGTTGCCAGGGCTCGTCTGGAAATCACTGTGTAGGAAGTGAACTAATGTGATTAAATAAAAGTTTTAAGAGGAACTGCTGTTGCTCAGTAGGTTAGAAGTGGCATCCTGCTGTGCATCATGTGGTCATAATATTGAGTTTGTATCTGGCTCATGAAAGAAGCTGCATTCCTTCAATCTTTCCTACATCCTTCACCGTAACATGATAAATTCATAAAACTGTAAAAATAAAGGATTTAACCAACATTTCAGCTCCAGGGTGGATTTTTGACGACAGGAACATTTCACAATTAGTCCCTGAGACATGCTGAAAATATGCTGTGGTAGGTATTTCACAATTATCTGGGCAAATAACCTCAAAGGAAAAATCCCAAGAGGTGCTCTAGGTCTTGTGACCTGCAGCATGAAATTTTTCCCCTAAAGGCCTGACAACCTTTAATGAAACATGTTTGCTTAGTTTTGTATATCACCAGACATTTTTATGTTGACATTAAAGACATCATCAGAGGTATTAGGCCTAAAGCATGCGGCCTGAAGTGACTGGATGTGTTGTTCAGACGTCACAAAACAGACATTGGTTAATTTTATTTATTTATTTTTTCTTTCTTTCTTTCTTTCTTTCTTTCTTTCTTTCTTCTTTTTTTTACTATGTACATATGCAATGACAAACAAGTCCACATATTTTGCATTTCTGCCCGCTCCAAAACACAATAAATAAATAAAGAGAAATCCTGCCCTTGTAACTCCAAATGCATAGAATAATGTTGATTTTTAAAAACGTAAATATATATATATATACATTATGTAATCTGAAAAATACTATTTTACAAGGCTGAATCTGCGCTGTAGCCTGTGGGTGTCACCACACCAAAATTCAGTGAGGCAAGCTTCAAATCTTTACTGATGACCCCTTGCACACATAATGAGGCAGAAAATTTAATTTAATGTTTTTTCAGATTTTTCTTCCTCTTCTCACCTCTCCTAAGTGTACCGCGTTGTTACACATCAACCACACTGAGATGATCTGAGAATGCCTGACTTGCAGTATATGACCTGCAGGTAATTTTAAATGTCCTAAGTTGTACCTCCTGCTTTTCTTCCCCTTTGCATGCAAATCCATGCGAGAGTAAACGCGGCTTTGCATTTAACTTTGGGTCTGGGAAGGCACCGAGTAGACAAACCCTGAGAAGAGGTGGAGCTAAAAGACGAGACTCATAAAACCCAAAGCTTATTCCCCAATTCACTGCCAAGGTGACGCGCTCAGCGGCTGACAAATAACTCAAGAGCTCTACAACTCACACACACTGGGCATGAACAAGGCTGGGCTGTGGACTTTTTGGTCAAAGGTTTGCACTCGGGTCCCATTTCCTTTCCACATTTAACCGAATCTGGGCTCCAGTCACGCGCAAAACCAGACGAGGACGCACAGACAAGCAGTCAAGACTTACCTGGACTTTTATTTATTCATTTTTGATCCAGAACCAGAGGATAGTTTTTTCTTTACAGCACTGCCAGAGGCGCGGGGAATATGAGTGCAGACTTGGGCCACTGAAGGAGCGATAATCTGTACGAGCGCTTGGTGTCTTTTACGGTGACCAAAAAGCAGATAATGCAGCATCCCTTGGACATGGGGGCGCATTACTATCCTCCGGACGCTCATCCCGACCACAGATCCCATCGTTACAGGAGTTTCATGATAGAGGAGATCCTGACCGACCATCCGGAGCACAAGGTGTCTGCCCCGACTGGAGAGTTCCTCAAATTCGGGGTCCAAGCGCTCTTGTCGGCCCGGCCTTTCCCCAGCCACCTGGGTAAGCTGTGATTTCATTCTCCGGCGATGACAAGTTCAATAAGCAACCGGTCACGTCGATATGACCGGTGACCTGCTGTGAAATGTATAAGATCTGAGAAGATTCAGTGTCGCAGGCTAATGGTTAATTATGTGCATGCATGGACGGGAATCAATGGGAAAATTTGTTTATCTTAAGAAACCATTCAGTCTTGTATTGCGTCCGAACATATTTTCTTCTGTTAAAACAAGCGATCAAAGCCTGCCAGTGGGAGGTGAGACAATTCCACTTATTTCAAAGGCAGATTGGGGATTTTTTGTTTTAGTATGATTTCACAATCCTTATAAATCAGAAGTAATGACTCGTGAAATAAGGCAGAACGACAGATCGCACAACTAGTACAAAGAAAACGTCCCTTAATTATGATGCAAGGAACTGGAAGAATTTGGTTTGAATTGGAAAGAAGTGGAATCTGTCTGATTTTTCATATTAGCAGATTTCTCTCTTTTTAAGAAAAAATGCTTTAAGGCTCAGTACAAGTTTAAATAGGCGAGATGCTGTCTGGTTTCAGGAGCACGAGTGTTCCCAAAGTGTCCCTCAGTTTAACGATCGATTAGGATGATAGTAAATAATTAAAATATCCTAATCACAAATATATTTGATTTTTGGCTGTAAATGCTACCCTGAAACCGATCGAACTTTTTTGCAATTACGCAAGAAGCGCGCATCTTAGATTTGGGGTGGATTCACAGAGCAAGAACAACCACTTAAGTTATAATGAAGGCTTTTTTCATCAAAACAATAATTTAAGACAGTGTTAATGGCAATATATTTTCCCCCATTCATTCCAAATTGTATATAAAGCAGCCCATGTCACGCTTTGAGCAGGCCTATCCCATTTTATAATATTATGAAGCAACTTAGACAACATAACTTGATAACTTCAACACAGAATGAACTGACCACATTGCTGATCAGTAGTCTATTTAAAATATTTTAAATAGTCTCATGATTATTCATTTCTTGTACCAGCTGCATGTTTGGCCTGTTAGTTCACCTTATTATTATTGTTTTTATTTATCAAATAAAAATCTTCCTGCACCGTGAATTGGAATATTTTTAGAAAGTCATTTATTTATTGGCTAAAATCCCACATATTTTTATATCAAGGGCCCCTAAATAGATGTGAAGATATGAGTGTGAACTCTCATTTAATAACACTTGACCTTCCTGACCCTCATCTGAGATTTCATTGTCTGATGTGATTTCACACAGGATACACACAGTGTGTCGACGCTGTAAATGGGGCGAGTGACACCTCTCATTAAAACTCATCCTTATTCCTTTCTTCAAACTTTTACTGAGTGAAAGAGAAATTAAAATTAAAAATAAAGTATAGGCTCTTTATTTTGTTGGAAGCCCCTTCAAGAACCACTGGAGCTCCCCAGGCCTCCTGCACAGTCTCCCTGTTAGACTTTTCAGAGAAGCCTAAATTAACCTCAAATCAATACAAAATGTAATAATAATAATAATAAAATGATAATAATAAATAAATAAATAGTCCATAATCTGAGCTTCATTTATAAAAACAACCCCTTGTGTGATTTTTGATTTTGGTCCCCAGTCCTGAAGGCGGACCAGACGAGCCTCTTAAAGTTCCCCATGTCCCCGCTGTCCTGCACGCTGGGCTCCCCGCTCGGCTCTCCCCTGCTGTCCGGGGCTCCGGGCCTGCAGGTCGGCGCAGCGTCTCACCACCTGCCGCTGGACCTGCACCTCCGGGGGAAGCTGGAGCACGGCGCCGACGTAGGGGGCAAGACCAAGAAGGGCAGACGGAGCCGCACAGTGTTTACCGAACTGCAGTTAATGGGCCTGGAGAAACGATTTGAGAAGCAGAAGTATCTGTCCACGCCGGATAGGTAGGTTTGAGAACCATGTGGGCGGCAATGGGATAAGGCATTTTAATCTTGTAGTTTTTAATCATAAGCGTGGGAGCAAAGGTCAGGCAAATTTATTATCATCATTATTATTATTATTGAAGCCATAACATAAAAAATGAAGAATAACATTCAAGACCAATGTTTCAAGGTATTGGCAAAATAATATCCTGTTAGTCATAAGTCATTGTTCCACTTTGTCCCGGGATATTTGGTCCTGTATGGAAGTTTTGGTGAATTGACGCCACTGCTGTAAAGGAAATGAGAAAAAAGACCACAAATGTCTGCTAGGATTCAAAACAATAAGTTATTGTGGCCTTTTATTTATTTATTTATTTATTTCTAAAGAAACCTTTAAAGAAAATTCTATTATTTTTCCCCTCTGCAGAATAGATCTAGCTGAGTCTTTGGGCCTCAGTCAGCTGCAAGTGAAAACGTGGTACCAGAATAGAAGGATGAAATGGAAGAAAATAGTAAGTATTTATTTCCACATCATGATGATGGTTGTGATAATGATGTTGTGGTAGTGGTTTGTTATATAAGTTTAATGGGCCTACAGCAGCAGCAGCATGATGGGATCAGTTCAGTTTTATATTAATTCAGCTGATACAAACTTAAGTTGTCATATAAGCCATGTGGGAGATGAATGTCAGCACAATGCATTAGCAAGGAATTGCATTGAAGCGAGTCAGAATTGACCTTGACCTTTGCATTAGGACCATAATAGAGCTATTGGCATGGATGCAATGGAGGATAAACACAAGTCTAATTCAGTTTAGCTGCTGTGTTTTTTGCAGGAACAGTTTACTTTCATTTTGGGATGTTTAATACTTTATCATGTGAAGTTCATTGTATATATCACAGTTTGTTGTAATGATCAGGATTTTTTCCATAAAAAACGACCAACATAAATGGGTGATTTCTGAAAATGTAAATATTCCAGTGGTTGATGATGCCCATCTAAAGATCACAGTTCACCCTTCTTTTCAGTTATACTGCCCATGAGCCTCTGGGACTCTTCTTGAAACTGATTTTTCTGTCCATGAATGACCTGCAGGTGTTACAGGGAGGAGGCCTGGAGTCGCCCACCAAACCAAAAGGCCGCCCGAAGAAGAACTCCATACCCACTTGCGAGCAGCTCTCAGAACAAGAACGCTCTGCCGGCGACCTCGACCGTCAGTCCGAGGGTTTGAGCTCCCACTCGGACAACAATCAGGAGGAATGACCAGGCAGACGTTTTGACTCTGAACTGGACTCGTGTGCATAACGTCTGGGACGCCCAGCGTGTGTCTTTTGGATAGGGATCACATCCAAAATGGCACGCTGGCATGGAGGAGATCTGCAGTGATCCTCCTGAAGGCGGAACTTCCTCTGCAGCCTCCTGTTTCCTATTGAATACCGAGGACTTACAGGCCCTGCAAGGCCTCGACTGTACAGCCTGTCATCTTTCAAGACCCATGTGTTTTTCTCAGTAGCCCTACCATGCATTCCCTCACGATGAACTTGCCCGCTGTTGAGGAGGGAACACAAACCTTCGCAGTAGGTCTAACCCTTTCATTGCATATTCTGAGGACCCACTTTCACTCCTCCAGTTTGCATTTCCTTTTGTGTAACGGTGTTATGTTTAATTATTAAATATATTTTCACTAATACTGTTCTCCTTTTATTACAAAGGGAATAGGCCTGTGCTGGGCTCTTGATCGATAGCTTGTCTGTCTTGCAGGTGAATATATATGTTTTTTTTTAATTGTTTTTTATGATGATGATGATGATAGATTACAGGCTTATCAGTGGCGCACAGTCGTGTTCGCATGGCACAGGGCCTAATATAGTTATGTAGCGTCATCATCAGAAAATGTCTCATAAATCCTGATGTATTTTGGGAGGCATGCAGCCATATGGCAACGACTAGTGCACACTCCAATGAACATGCTTGAGAGAGAGAGAGAGAGAGAGAGAGAGAGAGAGACATTAGGCCTAATGCATCCAGGCTCATGAAAAGTTGCCTTCACTTATGTATAATCAAGAAAATCAGTTCCCTGTGGGGTCCCAAGCAAAGCACGCAGTATGTGAATAGATTTTAATTTCATTATATTATTTCATTCAGTAGGAACCATGCATCTTTTGCTGAGCTGTGGATGGGACTGTAATGAAGCATAAAAAAGACAGATGAATGTTTCTGCTTTTTGGTTTAAGTGTGAGAGAGTTTTGAGTAAAAAGGGACTAAGTAGAAGGTTAAAAAATAGTCCAACACAGCTTTTTTATCTTAAAAATAAATTATCCTGATACCACTTAAAATCAACGAAATGCACTGCATGAGTTGCTTGAAAGAATTTATCTCCCACAACATTGCATCATTATCGATTTTAATGCATCTTGAGGGAAATGTGATGAAAGTGGTTACATGGCGTCATGTCAACAACACAATCCAATCTGGCTTTTGTTATTTCATATTTATATCAATTGTCCAGTCCGTGTTACATTCACATGATTGTGCATCATTGACTACATAACGATTGATTTCAGAATAGGATAAAAACGTTTAATGTACTTTATAGTATTTTTATTTCTTATAAAGGCTTATGACATTTTCTATTATTTTGGACCAATGGAGCCCACAAGGTATTTATATATATTTTAAACTTTTTGCTGAGAGATTTCTATTTCATGCTTAAAATCTATAATAGGACTTCTGTAGATATAGCCGAATGAGTCGGTCCATCGAGGCCACAGATGCCCAACATACGTTAAAATATTTTTGTTTGCTCGTTTTTTTTAATGGATAGACCTACTGTCTTTGTTAAGATTGATTATTACTGTATATTGAGCCTCCATACTACACAGTGAGAGAAATACGTTTATAGGACTGCAGAGATTGACGGTGCCTCGTGCGGTACAGGGAGCAGGCGCTGAATCTTTAATAGCAGCCTGCAAGTTTGCATGAAAACCTGGTTTTGTTAAACGTGCTGCATCTTAATCGAATAATTGTGCAGGTGAGAATAACAGCCCAGTTATTATGTGCAATGTTTTTTAATGTTTAAAGGAACACTGAGGCTTCAGGTTAACCGCCACTGTATTATGAGAAGAAAAAGCTGCGTTCAGTAAACTGTTGTGCTTCTGAGTGATGTCTCGGTTGCAGGGGAATTAAAACCGAATCGAGACATATTTTTGCAGCTCTAAAGAAAAAACGCTTGCAGGAAAAAAAAAAAATCATTGTGCAGTCACATTCCCAAAACTGCCCCTGCTCTTACACAACCCTGTACTAATTTATTGTAATTTACACTGACCCTATTTGCACGCAGGCCCCGCCTCAGTGAAAATGTACAGTGAAATTATGCAAACAAATTAGTAGCAGGAAGCAAGGGAGGAAGGCATTATTTAGCGTTAACAATTAGCAGGTTTGCAAGGTTGAACTTTGCATTTTTAATGGCTTTTCGGCGACTATGATTTTTCTGCTTTTGAATCAAGAAAATTGAGTATTTAAAAATATATAAACAGCCTGAATTCAATTCGGGCGATATTAGGGCACTTTTAATGCATCTCGGGGAATTTTTGGAATCATTTTTATTAGTATGGCAATTTATCCACTGAAAACTATGTAGAAAATTTCTGAACAAACCCAAGAACAGTGTCAGAGGACAGTATGGCCCCCTCTCAACACACAGCACAACAATTACGTTTTTATTACAGGCTACCAAATTCAAAAGAATGCGTCTTCTTGACTGAGGACCACCGAGGCCTCCCATGTTCCTTTTATATAACAACTTTTGACTTCTCCAACTCAAAGTAGTCCAACCTTCAGACGAAGCCCGGTGAAGTTTGGGTGTGAGTCTAAAGGTTTAACACAGACCAAATGGGCCTTAAGTGACACTCAGACATGATCAAAGTCAGAATTCTGGTCAGGATTCACTGGTATGATGGAATAATATCACGTTATCACATGACCAATAGTGACAAAAAGCACATCCCATAAAAGAACATGCAAAATAGAGACTATCTTTTTGAAACATTTTCCTTGAACATTTTTCATCACTGACAGAAAGCATATGCCTGTAGGTTTATGAAATAAGACTGAAAACGTATTAATAGATTATCGGGGGACTCCTGACTCAGTGTAGTCGGAAAATTCACCGTGCCTAATATTCCTATTGGGACTTATAATGCGTCCGTGGTATTGAATCGATAGTTTATTGATCTTATTGCGTTTGGTGGAATTTTTATGTTACGTGCCAATGCTTAATAGTAGGCTAATGTTCCCATTGAGCTTCTATGATATTTCAGTGGTATCCTTTAAAAAATGTTATAAGGTTGTTACATTTTCTCGTAGGGATTTGTCTCAAATAGAGTAGATCTCAGGAATTCTCCAGTAAGAGTCTCTACAAGGTCCGCTTTTTTCTTTATAATGTGCTTCAAAAATGGTAGTGTATTTTTTCATTTATGAGACCTGGCACTACATGCAAGGCAGTAATACTGGATGCGGAAACTCAAATGAGCTCGTATACGCTTTATTCCACACGTGCGTAAGTTTTACAAAGTGTCCGTGAAGTATCCTGTGATAAGTGGTATAGTGGTTAAACTGATGGGACACGAGATAGCACCCACTCTTACCATAAAAACACACTAAGACCTATTATGAATTTTACATGGATGCAATGCGAATATCACAGAAGCCCCTATAAATAACTAAAAAGGGATAATATCACTACGTCCATATATAAACTCATGATTTAATCTCTACAGGAAGATTATAAGAATATTACGATTATAGTGACACCATAGGAGTTTAAATATAGGTGGTCCTACTCATATACCAGAGACACAGCAAAATACAATTCTCTAAAGTCACTATTAATGACCACAGACATCACTCCGTCTATATAAGAGCGTGAAGTGAAATTATTTTTTGGGTGTGCTTTGCATCAACATTCCTGTTGATAGGCCTGTGACAGATATTACAGCCTTCAGGTGTTGCATATTCAGCGTTTTATTTTAGGAAATATGAATTAAAGTTAGATTATTTCCTTTGGGTCACAGCTGCTGCTGTATAGTCCAGCAGGGCCGCAGTCAGCAGCTCATTGAAAATGGCGCAAAATTGGATTTAAACAGTTTTCACTTCCTGTGTTCACTTACCAAAAAAGAAAAAGAAAAAAAAAACAATATTGCGCATGTATTTACTTTTAATGCAGGGCCAAGCAATATCTGCTACCACATGCAGCTCAGCTTATAGTCATATTCTGTTATTTATCTAAATCTGGACCAGATTCCACAAGATAGCTACATAGAACAGATACAACTCTGCATTTCAAAACGTCACACTATTCCCCAAATATTCCTAAGGTGTCTTAAAATGTTTCTGTGGTGTTTAATGGTGAGGTTATACACATGTTATTGTGCCTTTTTTCTAGTCTGCCCAGTTGTACTTTGTACTTTGGATGTTTACATATTTAAAATCCTGTTAAATTTATTATCAGGTTACATAGGTCGTTCTTCGGAAAATGCTATAGCGTCTCTCTCTCTCTCTCTCTCTCTCTCTCTCTCTCTCTCTCTCTCACTCACTCACACACACACACACACACACACACACACACACACACACCTGTCTTGTGTACTTATCTTCTTCCGTCCTGCAGTTCATTTTGTAGACCAGACTATGGAAATCGATCTATGGAAATACATCAATACATCAACACCGAGATTTTTTTTAATGATCCCATCACGACAAGGAAGATGAAAAGAAACGACCTTACACTCAGACTTAAAGTGTATATCATCAATTTATTAACTTCAGCCAGTTAGTTTAAAATCAGGCTCTTATCAGCTTTTACCAACAGGCGTTGGCAAAATAATTTACTGCAGCCCTGTAAAATAAACCTCAATCATCTGCATCCTCCCATAGTCTGCAGGCACAGAGCAAAGGTCTACTTAGACATTTTAAAGGGTTGTCTCCAGTTCTGTTAAGGCCAGAGTGACCAGTAACATTATACAAAATATGTATTAGACAATTAGAGTGATATTTAGAGTCATATAGGGCTTAAAATAGTGGCCACACTCTATTTTTGTAATCATGTTATAATGGTAACAGGAAACTGAAAGACACTTCATAGTGGCATCAGTGTTGAGTTTTATAATAGGAAGAAAAATATTACTTTGTGATATAAAACCAAACATATTTAGTAATAATTTGTAAATAAGTAAAAATTATTGAGTACAATTGCTACTTCAAAGACCAATAGGCATTAAGGCTTGCTCCAATAAAGTGATTTGAAACACTGTGTTTAGAAACCAGAAAATGTTTTAATATAGAATTAAATTTGTCTTAATCACCAAGCAGTTTATTAATCTGAAATGTGAAAGCGATGAAACGGTTTTGCTACATTCTAAAACAGCAGCAAAATTGTAGATTAAAGTTTCTATAACAATCATAATTTATAATAAGGTCTTATTTTATTTTATTTTTCAACTGAGGTGCTGTGTTGATGGAGTGAACTTCAACCTGGTTAATATTCCTGTACTTTACTTGCATGGGTTCAAGTCAGGCTCATGCTGTTCTCTTGCATCACTCTCCTCTCTTTACTTTCTGAAAACCAACAAAAACAAGAAGCCTCAAATGTCCAACAAGCAGCAGTTTGTGATTTTTCTGTTCCTGTTTGTTCTTGTGTGTAAATGTTGTTTTCCATAAAACTCATATGTCATAAATCTCAGCCAGCATAATGGCCTTGAGGTTGAGATGTTTGCCTTGAGACTGGGAGTTTGTGGGGGTGAAGAACCAGTTGGCAATCAGTGTTTTAAAATCTCCGGCAGGCTAATGCCACGTCTGTCCGGCGCACATATGAAGTGCTGCAAACAAAAATACAAAGGAACAAAGCACGAGAAAGAAGATAATTAACTTCAAAGGAAAAGTGTCCGCACTTTCCAAAATTAGACCTCCAAATCAATGACTTCTGGCTCAAAACAGACAATATGCTGTTTCAAAACGTTCAATTCCTCGGTCTTTGTAAACACTATTCTATGCTTCAAAGGGATTTTCTTTTAAATTCAGTCCTGTGCCATTTATTGTGTGTCAACCATTCACAAAGGAGTAGTCCATTTTTTGGTTTTATCTTTTATATAAAATTATATTTTTTTGAGGGTTAAAAACTCCCTTTTAGTGATGAGGTTCACAACGTCTTCAACCACCTTTGCATCAGTTATAGGTAAATACTAAATGCTTCACACATATATGTAAAGTACAAAATCGTAATTATAATGAAAAAAGCTCAATATTTTGAATCACTGCATGTATGAAATAATCATGAGGTACATTTTAAATTATTATAATGTCTATGAAACTGGTTGGTAATATTTGTATTAGTCCCATCCTGCTGAAATGCCGTGATGCCTTCTATATAGGCTTTTATAAATTCCCTGTATCCGTTTTGACTGATGGTTCTTTACAATCCACTCAATTATGGAATCCAGATTCTTAAAATTCCTGCTAATCATCCAAAATATCATTTTTTCAAAGTGCACCTTTCCTTTACTTGGTGGTCTTGTGTAACAGGTCTCAGTTTCACTTAAAGATCCCCGGCTGACATGGACATCTGCAGCTGCCCCGTACACACACACACACACACACACACACACATGCACACACACACTACACAGCCACCACCACCATCTAAGCAAATGGCTAATCAGTCCTTGCCCAGAATGTCAAATTTATGTCTGAGCCTAATCATATGCAGATTAATGACAGGTTAACCAAAACAGATGACTGGAGGTTGGCGAACGGCCTCACCGAAAGGGAAAAAAAAACACCATCAAAACTTAGAAATGCATTTATTTCCGTTGGCAATTTGCTTTCTTTAATGGTACAAGCAGAATGTGTGAGGTCGCCTTTGTCTCATGGCGCAGAGCAAAGCCTGAGCAGGCTGGATGATGTAGGCATTATCCACGTGCACATTTTCTCTCCTGGGCTTTGAACAGGCCGAGTGTTGGACAGCAATGACTTCCGACATAAATTACAATCAGGAGGAAGAGTCAGCCGCCAGGAATCTGCAGATTCGGAACATCCATACTCAATGCAATTTAATCATTAAGGGGACCCTTTGTGGTGGCATGATAGCGCTCTGGTGCGAGCAGCGAGGGGGTTGACCCCAATTTTTGAGGCGGGTGTTTATGGAGTCAAAAGGTGCATGCTTAGACAGAGCCCAGGCTGGGGGTCTGGGGCCGAGCGTCCGCCCAGCCACGCACAGGAGAATTTCTCCACGATTAAAGAGCCTCTGATTAATCTAACGTATGTGCCAAAACTGCACATGCGGCGTATGATCCCAATTAGACTGAAACCCAACTCTGTCCAGGCCCAGCTCCACATTAGCTCTGCCATTCTTCTCTTTGTTTTCATTGGACTCTCGCTGACAACATGGCTTTTTTTTTTTTTTTTTTTTGGTCAAACTGTTATAAATTAAATTTGTAGAGATAATTCCAACTGAGTGATGTTGATATTAAGGGGAGGTATATTATCATTATCATTGCTCAGTACATTTGTGATGGAAATACATGCAGTGGGCTTTGGGGGGACACTTAAGACTTATTTCTGAAGTAGCAAACCCAGCCCAAAGGTACAGGCAGAAAGACCGAGCTAACTGTATGATTGTCTGACTTTGAGGATAAATATAAATAGACATTTTTTTTCAACGGGTGTGACATACTAAAGCAAACCAATAATACCTGCAGAGAAAGTATTACTGTGACTAAAGGTATAATAAGCTAAATATAAGATACTTCCATGATGCTTTTATAATTGCTACACTGTAAATAAAATTGATTTAATGATTCATTTCCCGGGTAATTACCGACATGACAAACAGATACACACAGAAAAATCCATTATCCTGGCAATCAACTGCAGGCACATTTGCACGTTACACCTTTACGGTCTCTCAGCTTTATAAATAGTCCCATGTAACTCCCATTCATTATGAGGCTGAACTCTCAGCACTCTTAGAGGGAAAATGAACTGAACCGGAGAACAACATTTGGAGTTTGAAGTGACGGGGAATAAAGTCCTCACTGTTTTGCTCTCTACAACAACTTGTGCCAGTGAGTGGGCACTCACCCAAGGCTACAGTTTAAATAAATACTATTTGTATGTGTCCTCATACTTCAGAG